>VWZT01016996.1:348742-381330 GCA_013397055.1 Pachycephala philippinensis | reverse complement strand
GGAAAAGACCCTTATGATCATGGAATTATTTAGGGTGGAAAGGACTTCTCAAATCATGGAGTTCAACCCTTAATCCAGCATTTCTAAGGCCATCACTGACCCATGTCCCCAAGTGCCACATCCACAGAGCTTTTAAATCCCTCCTGGGATGGAGACTCCACCGCTTCCCAAGGAATGAACAAGTTGCACCCCACTGTGGCTCCTGAGCCCTTCAACATTGCTTTTTGTTTTTCCAGACAGCAAGAAGTCCAGCTTTTCACTGAGATACACACCTAAACTACTGAATTACCACGTCTATCCAAAAAAAAAAAAAGAAAAAAAAAAGCCTTAATGCAGCACTTGTTACATATTTAAATAACATTCAGCTCGATGAGAGGATAAAAATTTGCTGTTATAAAATAATATATTGTTGACATATTGCAAATAATATATTGTTGACATATTGCACCAGACTGCTGTTTTTTGTACTCCCAAGCCATATATTTTGGCAGAATAAAAAGAGAGAGGCTCCTGGAAAGGTTCAGGAGTGTCCCTATAAATAGGGAATAGTTCCCAGATACGGCTGCCACTGTTGTATCCCAAAGTGTCAGCAGGGCTTTGGAGCACAGGAGCCAGGCAGAGCCTTCTGGCAGGTTTAAAAGCATCTCCAGCATTTCTATAAATTTTCCTCCAGGCTCATCACCATCCAAATAGAGAAGGGCTCTGCAGGGGTTCCCCCCACTGCACTGATTTCCTGAGGTGATGAGGGAAGGAGCATTTTAGGGCCACATCCCAGCCTAAATGAGAACTCTTGATCACCAGAACACTGAAGAGTTTCAGAGAGGAGCTCGGACAGCTCCTCAAGGGGCACAAGAAAATAACATGAGGGGATTGAATAAATTGGTTACACTTAGGGAAAGAATTAGGCAGAGCAAAGTTGCCCTGAGTGCAGTCGCCCCGAGGGATTCCTGAGCTGGGGAATGCTGCATTATTCCCCTCAGACAACAGATACCTGTTTGTACATCGAGGATGTTTTTAAATAAACCTAAATTTCATGATGCATTTGATAAAGGAGTTATAGCAGCTGCACCACCCCCCCCAAAACAACTCCATCAAACTGTAGTTTGCAAATCAAAATTCACAGATAAGAACACCTTGAACGCACAAACTTTCCCTGAGGCTAAATACAAGTTATTTCCTCTCCCTGCAGCAAGGCTGTGACGGTGACATTGCATCAATAAACAGCTCCCTAAAATTGAAGGAGCAAATTTGTGCATTCCGAGGGATGCAGAGGAACGATTTTGTGGGATAAGTAACGACAGCAATAAATTGCTAAGACTTTATTTTATGCTGAATAAATTTCTCCCCAGCTCAGGTGCCAGCCAGCACACCGAGAGGACAGAGCATGAAAACAACTTCACAGCTGTTCACAAGGAACTTTTGAAACTCTCATTGCTCTGGCAAGGAAATATTTGTACATAATATAAAAATATAGAAGGCAAAACCGTCAAATGACACGGTGGCTTCTGAAAAAATGACAAGCACATCCTGGTATTTCCAAATAATTTGGCTGGAGTGTGATGGCCAGTGTCAGAATTCCAACTGAGCTTAAGGAATACACCTTGGTAAGACACAGCTTTGTGTTACCAGGGTTGTATTGATTTTTCTTTCACTGAGAATGATAAAGATTTTGCTAGAAGAACAAGCCAATGTTGCCTTTGAAGCCTTCAAACAGGGACTGGACTCTTTGTCTAAATTGTTTAGTAAATAAGGCTGGGAAGAATTTTCAAATGCCTTTATGTTTTGCACAGAAGTATCAAAGTCTCCCTTTGTTACCTGCCTCAAAATAATAGAATTATAGGAAATATTGCCCAACTCCAACACAGAATAATGGGGAGCTCCACAAGACACTTATTTCATCCACATCAGCCAAAATACCTGCAGCAGCTGATCCTTGTACAATTTGAAGCTGTGTAGTGATGGCACAGGTCATATCCACACTTGGAACAGTCTTTATTTCTTTTACATTATGCTTTCTTTTTTCCCCCAGTGCCTTGTCCTAAAATTAGAACAACTCCATCTCCATATATGAAGCTGATGGCATTGGTGAGTCCCTCACAAGGACACGCTGATAAACCCTCTGCTCCTAAATGAAATTCCTCCCTAATAACCTGTCCTAGAAAAGCAGAGCACTGATAAGAGTTTCACTCCATGTTGAGCATCTTCCCCCTCCACTGCTTGATTTTATGGTTTGATTTCAATGCCAGACCTTGCTGGAGCCTTATTCAGCTGCTTTTTCCTCACAGGGTGTTGCAAAAAAAAAATTCAAAAGCTGGTTTGAGAGCTGAATCCTGAGATAAGGTTGGAAACAGAGCAGCTGTAAAGGTACAGATATAGATCTCAATATGTATACAGATGTGTATAGATATATATGCACATATATTGATATATAGAGATATTGATATACCCACTACACTGCTATAAATACAGGAAAATTCAGCAGTGTTGTTCTTTCTACAAAAGAAATTACTCCAATCCAGCTGTCATTGTCTGATCTCACACAGATTCAGGGAAATTGCTAAATACTAATTCCGTGAAGGCTCTGAAATTAGAGCTGATTTCTATTCTACACATCGAGATTTCTTTTAAAATTAGTTAATAAAAGATCTATGGAAGTGGGATAATATTGATAAATGCAATTTTCAAAATAAATCAGTGCTTGGTGATTAAATTACATGGTTGAATGAAGTAAAAATGTAAATGTAAAAGAGAGGTACATAATAGACCAAAATATTAATAATCAAAATATTTCTTAAATTAAAGTGTTTTCATGTCCCTGTTGATCTCCATCAAAGAAAGGTGATTGCCTAAATTTGGACTGAGTTATAGGCTCATCATACCCCATAAAAATATCAGTTAATGTTCTTCACAATATTTACAAGATGTTTTCAAATTCCCTCCGAGTTTGCAACAGTGACAATCCTCATGCTCAGCATTGCAAACACTCCTCCTCTTTAATTCCTTGAGACCTAAAATCTTGAAAATATCTGTTCCATCAGCACATGTGGGGTTTTTCCACACGTGCAAGACATCCCTCTTTCACACAGAACAGCAAATTCCCGTTTCCTAAAGGTTGCACAGCCAGAGCAGGAACACAAGTGACACTTTTAGTCTGAAAATTACAAAAATCAAATTGATGCCCCACTGCCTGGGTTAAGCCTTATTCCCATTTTATAGATGGGAAGGGGCAGGACAATAAAACAGGAGATGTTTGACTGCACAAAGCAAATAATTCAGGTTTCCATCTTAAAAATCCCAACTGTTTCCATCCATATCCCAAATTTGCCCCTGTGATGTGTGATGTTCCCAGGCTCCTGAGCCTGGGTCTCCCTGGAGCAGCATTTTCCTTTCCTTTCTCCCTCCTCTGGGGTTCCTGGGAAAGTTCCTCTCTGCTCTGGAGGGCTCCCACAAATCACATTTAAAACCAATCCAACCCTTTTATCCCTTTATAATCAAAACCCCATAGCAGCTGGCTATTTCACACCAAGCTCGTGAGGAAAGACAGAGTCAAATACTTTGAAATATCTTTTTGTTTCAGTTGAAGCCTTTTACAACCAGAAATTAACTAATAAATAGAAACTCAATAAAGCATGAAATGTAGTACTTTATGTTTAACTGTGGGCATTGAAATTGATTTTAGTCTCCCTCTGCAGGGTGTGCTTTGGGGCTGTGGTTTGGGTTTTTACAGATGCTGCTCACTCATTCACAGGGATTTACACACCTCAGCAGCTCCTCCACTGAAAACATGACATCTCTTGGCAATAAAAGGTTAAAATTCACTTTGCCCTCTGACTATAACAGAAATACCTTTGCAAGCTAATGATTGTAACAGGCTGCTCTGTTCCTGAATAAACATTCTAGGGATTTCCTGAGGTGTTGTTTTGTTTTGTCATTTCTTATTATTCCCCCCCGCCATCTTTTTAATTGAGGGAAAAGAATTTGGAGGGCACAGCCAGCTTAGATGGTATTTCAGTCAGAAATGTATATATGTTGTCTCTCTATACATTTTTCAAATTGAAAAAAAAAATACATTTACACAGCTTCTGGATATTCATTTTATAGGGGGAAAAAAAAAAATCTTTAAAGCTTCTCCAACTCATCTCCTTCTGCCAGCTTTCCTGGCCAACTCTTTCTTAGTAATGCCAGTAAATGCCAAAAAAAGTCTGGTTTCAACAATGTTCCTGTCTGTTGAAACCAAGAGAGAGGCAGTTTCTGTTGGATACACTCAATTTAGGGATCCCACTCTTTCTCCAGGAGGGAGTGGGCAATGCTAACACAGGAACAGGCTGGGAGTTGCTTTGAGGACAGAATTCCACAGTCCCTCTTGTTGATTTTTCCTGCAGCAGATCCATGCCCAGAACCTCCCCTCTCCTTTGCAAGAGGCAGGTTCAGCCCCTGCCAGGGCGAGGGCCCTTTTTTGGGGCAGGGAGGCTCTTGGCCGTCCCAATTCTCACATCTTTTGTCTCCCTGCCCCGTGCCAGCAGCTGGAGCAGCCCTGCCTCAGCAGCGTTTCTGTCCCGGGACAGGCTGTACCTCACAGGGAAACATCCAGGCACACAGCAGGGAATGGGTGAAGCTAAAGTTGACGCCTTAGGTTTTAACTTTTATATGTTTCAGATTCTGTATTCCTAGTTTAACTCTAGTATTCCCAGTTTAACTCCAGTATTCCCAGTGTGTAACTCTGCAGTGTCCTGCAGCCTGGGAGCTGCTGCTCTCTCATGCTGAGACAGACAGAACAAAGCCTCTCCAGGCTGCTCTCCAAGGACACCCAGCCCGGCCTAGGCCCAAAATGTGTAACCCAGCATCTTGAGAAGGGGGGCAAGCTGAGGGCAAATTCCATCATTAGCTAAAGTTTAATTGGTGAAATTGGGTTGAGATGCAAATGGCCCAAAGCTATAAAAGTGTGAAGAACTCGTGACTCGGGGTCCATCTTGGGTGCAGCCTTTGGCCTGCCCAGGGTGTGCCTCTGAAGGCCTTTCAAATAAATATCCACCTTTATTCCCTTCCTCCTGTCCAATCTCTGTTTCTAGGTTGGCCTCTTTAGGCATCAAAGTAAATAATGGAAGACACCAGAGTGGGGCTGCATCCAGGATTGCTGCCCAGAGAAGCCTGCCATGCCTGGCATTCACAGCGCCAGAAGATAACATCCACCAAAAATCAGCAAAAATTGGGCGTCTCAGAGAAGATCTGACCCTCCCCTCCCCAGGCTGCAACTTTGGCTAAAAATCTTTTCTCCTGTGCCCGTTTAGGAGGCCTCAGGTAAAAAATAAAATTCTTCTAAATATTAAAATTATTTATAGGCTTCACTTCAAACACAGAATTCAAAATGTCTCCACTCAGAAGGAGGCAGGGTTGTGGCTGCCCCATTCCTGGAAGTGTTCAAGGCCAGGTTGGAGCAGCCTGGGACAGTGGGAGGTGTCCCTGTCCATGGCAGGGGGTGGAATGAGATGAGTTTTAAGATCCCTTCCAACCCAAAGCATTCTGTGATTCCAGGAATCACTCCAGACTGTGATGACTGCCTGGGAAGGGCTTGGCAGGTTCACCCCAAAAAAGCCCATTTTTCTGCAGGGAATGCTCCTCAAAGGATGTGGTCAGCGGAGAGAGAAGGAACAAACACGGAGATGAACCCTGCCAAGGAACCACCCTGGTGGAGGAGAGGGCCAGCAGAGCAAGGGGGAACAAGGTCACGCAGCAGAAGCAAAATAAAGTTGATCCTGAGGCAGGAGACACGGCAAGGGCAGAGGAACGAGGGCAGGACTGAGGAGCTCTGCACTTCCTGAGCGTGACTGCAGCTTCAGAGGAAGCAGCACATTCACATCCTGGGAAGGATGAAAGGGCAGGGACAGAGCTGGGGATCTAAACAGAGCCTGACACATCCTGGTGTGACACAGGAGGGACAGTGGCTGTCAGAGCCACCACGGGTGTGTTTAACTGCTGTGCCAGCGAAAGCAAACACACCTCAGAGCCACCAGAGCCACCAGCAGGTTCATGGTGACACCGGGCAGAAACATCCCCAGCACATCCTTGATCAAACCCAAGGAAGCACGGCAGGCTCTGGCAGCAGCCCCACCACACCCCCAATATTCCAAGGAAATGCTTCACACCACCATTTCATCCCCAGCCTCTCCAAGCTCCATCACCCTGATGCCTTACATTTTAACTTTTATATTTTTCAAATCCTGCATTCCCAGTGTGTAACTCTGCAGTGCCCTGCAGCCTGGGAGCTGCTGCTCTCTCATGCTGAGACAGACAGAACAAAGCCTCTCCAGGCTGCTCTCCAAGGACACCCAGCCCGGCCTAGGCCCAAAATGTGTAACCCAGCATCTTGAGAAGGGGGGCAAGCTGAGGGGAAATTCCATCATTAGCTCAAGTTTAATTGGTGAAATTGGGTTGAGATGCAAATGGAGCAAAGCTATAAAAGTGTGAAGAACTCGTGACTCGGGGTCCATCTTGGGTGCAGCCTTTGGCCTGCCCAGGGTGTGCCTCTGAAGGCCTTTCAAATAAATATCCACCTTTATTCCCTTCCTCCTGTCCAGTCTCTGTTTCTAGGTTGGCCTCTTTAAGCATCAACCCCACCATCTCTGCAAGGCTGGAAATTGCAATATTCAGCTCTAAAACTCCATTGTGCTTCAGAACTGCGTCCTTGAGGAAAGGCACCACACAAGAGGGACACGCAATTTCCACGAGATGAAAATTGAACACAAACTTTCTGCTGCAATATCAAAATGATACAGATAATTTTTGCCTCATCTATACAAGCTTTTTGAAAGCAGCTGGCAGAGATTTTTGGCAGGCATTTTATTTCTAGCAAAATACCAACACCTTGAAAGCCTTTTATTGTCAAGATATTCCTGCCGAATTTTAAAAAGCCTTATTATCAATCCTAATTATTTTTTTTATCAGGTTTTAAACTGCATATAACCTCTATGACTCCTTATTACAATTCTGAAAAATGAGAAATATTCCTATAGAAGAGGCAAATCAACTGGGGTTTGAGTAAATCATATTGAAATAGAATTATAATTCAACAACAAAGGCGCTGGGCTTGTTAGCTGTAGGACTCAGTGGATTGACCAGCTAAATTTACTTCTTCACCCCTAAAGCATACACTGAGAACAACTCAATTTACTGTGGCTTTCTGAAATAAGGGTCTTCATCACAAAATATGTCAGCAGCTCACAGTTTCTCCTGCTCAGAGGATTTCAGCCCTTGGAAAAGGCTCAAGTTTTGCTGCTGTTACAAGTCCACAAAGGACTCCCTGCAGGAGCTGCACGTTCCAGGTACCAGGGGCATTGAGTGGGAGAGAGCCTGCTCTAGTCTGGGGTTCAGTCTGACCCAAGGCACTCACAATGGGAATTGAGAACAAGGGAGATTCTCCTCCTGCCTGTTAGAAAAATAAAAAAAAAAGATGATCACATGCTCAGAGCTGGAAAGCAAAGCATTATTTTAATCCAACCCTGAAATTCATACCTTACACTCGCAAGATCTGTTGCAAGAGACGTGAAATAGCCAAGTATAAGCTAAATTAATTCAATATGAAAACGCCTCAGTACAAGCACTTTACAAACCCAGCATAAGGCAGGAACTTAGGTTTAGGTTTTAATCCCACATTAAAGAGTCGCTAACACAAACTGCATCATTAAGTCCAAAATATTTTTTCCCCTTTTTATTGCAGAAAGCACAGTCTGTCTGTTGGTGGGGTTTTTTTGAAATGCCAGCCTGAAAACTCGAGTTAAAGTGGATTGTTTGAGCCCCACCAGCTCCTGGAGGATTGCTGGAGCTCGGATCTGAGACACTACCTCATAGCTGGTGGGTCACAAGCAAACCCTCTGCAGAGCCCCTCCACACGAGGGCTGGTACTGGGAGGCAGAGCTCAGCATCATTATATCACTGGTGATTTCTGCTGGCCAAGTATGACAGAATTCCTCCAAGAGCTCAGCGTGACACAAGCTCACCAACGGGAATTTCACCCTCTGGAAGGCTCCAAAACCCCACGGCGAGCAGGAGGTGGATTGTTCATACAAAGCTCTCCATTTTCTGTTCATTAGAACACCCCTCACATCCAACAATACCTGAGCAGAAACTCTCACACAAAGCTCTGCAAACTTAGCATGCTGTATCACTTCAGCCAAAAATGAAAAGGACTCTTTTCTGGGATGAATCCCAGTTGCTTTACGCTTCCCAGTATGCCCAAGCGGCTCAGGCAGGAAATGAATCCTCGTGTATCTAGCTGGAAGCAGGGCACTGATTCAGTGCAGACAGAGAAAAGAATTTTCCCCGCTCAATCACCAGCGCAAAGTTTTTATTGGTGGTCCCAGCCCCAGGAATTTCCCCCTGTGTGAGCTCCAGCAAGCCCCTGGAACCAGGATACACCTACCAACATTCCTAAAGGGTGCCATGAATTAAATTATCAGGTGGATCAGTTGGTTAAACGAGGTTGGATGGGAGGAAGGGAACGTGTTCTCCTCCTCCTGGATGAGGTAAGGTGCAAGGGCTGGCTTTGAGCTGCTTTGGCTCCCTGGGACACAGAAATCCCCCTGGCTGCCAGAGGAGGTGCCACGCTCCCTTCCCTGAGTGCGTCCATGCAAAACTTCTGCTGCTTCCAAATTAAACAAACACAGAAGGGTTATTAACTAATAGAGCGTATTTGCACTAATTACTCCTCAGAGTGGCCCTACAAGGCAGGAGTGCGGGTATAAGGAAAAGCAAGAGAAATATCAGATTGTTTACCAGGCTATTAAATTAATGACTTCCAGGTTATTAATTAAAGGCTCAAGGAGAGGATCTCCCCGGGAAGGTTGTGGAGGATTAGTGCTGTTCCTCTGCCTGTGCCAAGCTGCATTCCCAGCTGATGACACAGCCTATGCAGAGAGCACAGCTCTGCTCTTATAGTCGATGCTCACGAGTCATAAAAAATATGGAGAGCACTATAAATTCTGCTTCTGCCTCTCTCTCTCAAGATATGTAAAACAACCATGTAAAAGAGCAATGAAAGCTGTCCTCTCAGCCTTCAAAGCCTTGTTTAAGCAGCACTGTATGATTCCCCTTAATACAATTGTCTGGAAGTCTAAACTTTGGTAATTATTTCAAATGAAAAGGAACAGCAGGAGGCTCAGCTGAAGGGAATATAAACAATTATCACTTGCACAAAGGCTATGCCAGTTATGAAATAAACTTGAATGGGTTTGCTCTCGAAAAGGCTGAGCTCTAAATTAATTATCTGACATAGGGAGCCCCTCAGCTGTGCATCAAACCCCGCGTGAGTCACGCAAGAGGGGCAGCAAAGGGGGCAAATGGGAACCAGCACCCTGGGAGGGTGGGGAGGCCCTGGCACAGGGTGCCCAGAGAAGCTGTGGCTGCCCCTGGATCCCTGGGAATGTCCAAGGCCAGGTTGGATGGGGCTTGGAGCAGCCTGGGACAGTGGAAGTTGTCCCTGCCCATGGCAGGGGGTGGAACAAGACAAACTTTAAGGTCATTTCCAACCCAAACCATTCCAGGATTCTGTCAGTTTGTGATTTCTACTGGTGCCCCAATAAGTTCCTAAAAAACTGAACCTGGCATGGAGACCAAAACTCTGGATAAGACACAAGCTGTGACTGCCTTTGCCCCTCCTGCCAGTTTGCAGCTCCCAAAGTGTTCTTGAATCTCCAGCATTATTATAAGGGCTTTTTAACAAATTTAAAGTTATTTCCTCTTCCTGCCAATGGTATTTTGTCTCAACGGCAAAAAAATCCCTGTTTCGGTAGGTGCTGAGTTAGGGCCTTACAGTGAAGGCACAAAAAAAAAGCAAAAAGGTGAAAAGCATCAGTGTAACACCCAAGAGATGTGATAAATCTGGAGAATCATAAAGATAACCCACAACTGTCAGAGCTGATGATACTTTTACAGACAGCAGAGAATTTCACACTGAGATTCATGTAATCAGTGCCCAGAATTCCGCACCAATAATCAGGATTCTGATGTTTGCTCCTGAACACAATCCATGGCACAATACCTAGGAATGGGGCAGGCAGGGATGCAAAAGCTGCTTCCTCAGGAGCAAAGGGAGATGCAATGCATGCTAAGCAGCAGGAAATGGTAATCCTCTGCCACTTCACATGCACAGTCTTAGAGCTGTGACAAGTGTACACTTAAAAACCAGAAGAAATATGGTCTAAATATATATTTTATAGCTGGCTTTCATCTTTATCTTCGCATTTCATTGCTGGAGTTTATATTCAAAGCATAACATAACACCAAGAAAGAAAAAAAGAGTGTTGCTACAAGAAAAGGAACTCTGCCTTCTCATCTTTCTTTCTCCCTTTTTTTAAAAGCCTTCTTTAAGATTTCAATTTGCAGCCCTGATTTATTCCAGCCCAGGCAAAGGAAGGAAACGGATTCACACGAGCTCAGAATCTGGCCTTGGAAACTTCAACTTGGCAAAGCAGTGCTGCTGTTCCCTGAATTCAGTGCCCCCTCCCCAAAGGGGAGAAGAATTTCTGATTTATTTGGGTTTAGAGGTCAGTGGTGTTGGAGTAGAAATATCCTGCAGGTCTTGCCATCTTCTCTGCCCACCGTGGGCACCTTTCTTTTCCTCTGCTGGTCTCTAACCCCAACACAGCCCCAATCTCTTGGGGTGTGGGAAGCCACAGAACAAGAGGTGTCACTCTCTGCAAAGAGGGGGAGAGGTGGATTTTCCAATCTATTTTTACATATTGAGGTCAGTGACAGTATTTTAAGAGTCCCATGAGGCTCACAGTGATCCAGGTGGATCAAGGGTCTAACCCAGTGACAGGTACATTGTGTGCAGCTACTTTCTCACAGTTAATTATTTTAAACAAGTCACACAGCAAAGTTTGCTCATTGAGTCACACATCCCCCAAATTTCACATCAAAAATCAAATTACCTGTTTGAAGTTCCATCATTTGAAAGCAACCTGGGCTGGCAACTTGCAAACTCAGAGCAAGGTTAAGCATCTCAGGGCTTTTATGGTTTTTGAGGAACCACACTCAGCTGCAGGTCCTCAAATACCTGCCCAGGTTCAGCTGCATTCCCATTTATTTTTATGGATGGCAGCTGTATTCTGACGGGAGCACACACAGGTTAATATTGCTCTGGGATGGATACAGAGATCAGAATTACAAAAGAAGATCCATAAGCATCAAAATGTGCAAAATATCCCCCACTGAGGAAAGCTGCACCTAACTTGCCTGTGTGCTTTTAGAAAATTGAGAGGATTACATCTTTCAGAGCACTTGGTCCTGATTATCTTTGAGTCCTTGCAGGTGCCAGCAATGGCATTACAGATCCTGCACAGCCAAGATTGGAGAAAACCCCACACCTGAGTGACTGCTGCCATTCCCTGAGCTCTCTGTGTTTACCTGCATAGCTGATCACATCAAATCCTCACAAAATAATTTCCCTTTCTCAGGAACCTCATGCATTTTGAAATCTGGACTCAACTCTGGGTACAAAGCCAGCTCCACTAATCAGTGCCTCCCTCTGGGAACAGGGTGATGCCACACTGGGATCCCCCCCAGCATTCCAGCTTTTCCATGCCCGCCCTGCCAGGCAGCATTTCCCCACTGTGATGCCCTTTTAAGCACAGAAATGGAGCCAAAAACCCCTTAATGCCCATGTGAAACATTTCCTGCCTGGCTCTTGTCTCTCCGAGGGGAGGGATGTGCTCCGGGCTCCGGAATAACACCACTGATATTACCTGACCTAGAGCTCCTGTGCTGCAGGGATCTGGCACACACCAAGCCCTCTGTGTCCCTAACAGGGTGTGAGGATAAAAGCTGAAGCCAAACAGATGGTCTTCGAAAAATCTTCCCTAAAGTGTTCTGTGTACTAAAACATCACTTACCCGAACACTCATCAAACTTGGCTTGATTTGCGAATCTCCAGCCAAGTTTGGAAGAAAAATATTCAGCTGGAAATATGTGGTGGGGGGGAAAGAGGCTTTGTGCTGCACTTAAATAATGTAAAATGAAACAATTTCGTTCAAACCTTAGAAATATTTAAGAAAAACAGAACCCACCCTCGTGTGTTTAAATCCACCACTGAGGCAGGGGGTGGAAATCAACACAGAGCGCAAAGTGCTGAGCAAATGAAAAAAGAGAAGTGGAAGGACAACTGGAGCTCTAATGTATAATGACCTATCAACACATGCTGTAATGCACACAAAATTTCGGGGCAGGAGGAAATCACATCTGCAGGGAATATGGGCAGCCATTGTTTGAAGCCCAGGGTGATGTTGCACAACCCGATCCCGCTGCCACACGCCCACGAGTGCAGCGTTTTCTCCTCAGCAGCAACAACTGGACACTCAAAATAGCAGCCACTAATTTTAGCAGCCTGCTCAGGATTGGCAACTGAATATTATATCCAGATTATAAAAGAATTTAACTAGGTACCAGTAAAATATTCCCACTGAAAATGATACATTTTCTGAATCGAAAAAAGAAGACGCCAGGAGAAACATTAAGAACCCTTGACTAAACAAACAGCATCACATAGTTGTAAAAACATTCAGGTCTTTCCACAGTAGCTTCTCTTAAGTATCTTTATTTTATTTTTTAAATGTTCTTCCCTATCCAGGATGCTGATAGGACAAGAGGAAAAGGCCCCAAGTTGTGCTCAAGTTGGATATTAGGAAAAATTTCTTCATTAAAAGAGTGGTTGAGAATTGGAGTTGAGTGTTGGAGTCACCATCCCTGGAAGTGTTGAAGAAATGACTGGACGTGGCACTCAGTGCTCTAGTTTCATTGATTTGGTAGTGTCCAAAGGTTGAACTCGATGACCTTGGAGGTATTTTCCAGCCTAAAGGATTCCATGATTCTACAAAAAGTGTTGGCATCAGCACAGGCATCTTTTAAACAGGAAAAAAGCAGCAATATTTCTGAAATGATGCTACCATGATATCCTGGTTTTGGTCTTGTAGAGCTTGAGTTGGGGAAGGCGAAAAGAAAAACTGATCTGCCCAGTAAATGATTGGCTCTCTCCAGACACAAAACACTTAATTTACACTTCGGGAGCCCCAAATTCTTTAAATATAATTTAATTACGTGTCTGAATTTAAAACTGGGGTTTGCCTCTCATTAATTTAAACTTTCTTAGGAAGCACCTAGATCGTGAGATATCCTTGAAAAAGCACATCCCAAGTGTGTTAAAGTAAAATCTGGTTAGAGCTAAGCAATTTTTCTTTTTTTTTCCCTCAGTAAATGGAATTTTCTCGCTGCTGCTGAGCAGTTCTGTGTGTTTGTGCCATCAGACAGTGTGAATTATCTCAGATTTTTTGCTCCTGCTCTGCACAGTGCATGGCCCTCAACGAGAAAGTCATTAGCTTAATAATAATTCCTGACAGATTCCAAGTGAGAGGTTCCAACAGATACTGCAGCGGCTCCTGGGGTAAATAAAGGGACAGTTTTATCTCCAGGATGGGAGAGCAAGCTGCACTAAATGATGAGTGTGCTTTCCTGGGGACTAATTGTTAAACAGGAGTATTTACAGTTAAAGGATTGGGGAATGGGGCCATCATTGCCAGGCAATTATCTGTACACAAATAACTTTAATCCCTTGGCATTTTTATAGCCACTCCGTTATTTATTTTACCATATATTCTATTGCAATACCGTTCCCCTGTTACGAGTACATACTTTTTTTAACTTCATATACGATTAAAATAAAGCAGAGGAACACTTTGAAACGAGTTGAAGAACAATAGATCCTATTTAGCCATCAAATACAGCAGTATTTAACTTTTGTGCTTTTGATCAATATTTATGTGACAAGCTATTCATTACTCTTCTCCTCTACCAGCGAAGCCGTTGTTCTTCCCACAGCCTGATGTGCACTTTGGTGTATTTAATTTATAAATTTCCATGGAAAAGAAGTATTCAAAGGGAAAAAAAAAAAAAGAAAAGTGCTGATACAGCACGTGGATCTTTCTACCAAGCCACAAATCTTTCCTAGTGTTCATCTTAAACTGAGAGTAATTCTGGGAAACAAATTAACGATATAAATCACATTATCATTACTCACAGAAAGATACTCGGTTGTAACTCTCTCAGAGAGCTCCAGTGAGCAGCTAAAAGGCCTCTCTCTATATGGAGAATGCCTGTTTCTAATTAAATGATCTAAAAATAGAGTTGCACATACATCTAGGACCAAGCCATCTGTGTTATCTCTCCAAGATAAGCCATTCTACACCCACTCTGATATCCCTTTCATCACTGCACAGATTCAGAACTGGGACTGGCCCTTCTTTCCTATTTAGGAAAGGGACAAAGGAAAAGAGAGAAAAATTTTAATCCCGACAAGCTTTTTTGGAAAGTCAGAGCCCTTGTTTTGAAATATCTTTTCACACCTACTTGTGTCAATCAGCGACGTGATCCACAGCCGTGTCCTGCGAGCAGTGGCAGCAGTCAAGCAGGATTTCTCCATGGAACACTTTCCCAATCCAGCAAGGAAAGCTGTTTCTAATTGGCTCTCTG
Source organism: Pachycephala philippinensis (assembly GCA_013397055.1). Taxonomy (NCBI): domain Eukaryota; kingdom Metazoa; phylum Chordata; class Aves; order Passeriformes; genus Pachycephala; species Pachycephala philippinensis. Next base: position 366,816 of record VWZT01016996.1, on the reverse strand, counting down.
GGCTTTTTTGCATTGTTTTTGTGCAGTGGTTTTTGCTTGGGTTTTTTCCTCCCCCTTTTTTTCGTTTTAACTATTTAAAAACTTGACTTTTTTCCCTCCTCATTCGGATAATTCAAAGAATATAAAAAGCGAGCTGGAATCAAACTGGACCTGAGTTAAAGGGTTGGGTAAGAGATTGCCATGATATCTTTGGTGATAATAAACAACAAAGTGTCTTCATACTTCAAGAAGGAGACAAAAACCAGCCTTTTTTCCCTAAAAGCAGCTTCCTATACTGTTCACAAATGTCAAGAGGGGAAAAAAGGAGGAAAGCTTATCAGGGCCTGTCAAGAGGGGGAAACAATCTCTGCTTACTCAGAGCCAGTGGCAGATTCTTCCCTTGTCAGGCAAAGGGAGAGCAGAGTGTGAAGGGAGAGTCACCCCTGGCTCCCAATCCAGCACAGGGGATGGAATTTGGGGGTCTCCCATGGGATAACTGAGTCCAGATAATGCCTCAGGCTGCAGCCAGCACAGCATTATTTACACTGGTCCTTAGAGTTCTTGCTGTCAGACTGTATTTACCCAAACAAACCTTTGTTGTCCTTGCCCCTCCCTCAGTTTTGGTTTTTGCTGTTGCACGATAGAATCTCAGGCAATGAAATTATTATTATTTCATTTTAAACTTTTGTTTCTGTCATCAAAAACAAGAATGCACCTCTGCAGGAAAAGGGCATTCATTTCAACCAAAGACCTTGTCCATTTCTTAAATTAAATACACAACAATTTTAGATATCTGGCAACAACAACATAAAAACACTCTTCTAACCTGTAGGATGAAAGTGCATTGAATTCTCCCTACAGCCTTTGAATTGTTACACACCTCAGAATAAAAGAACAGGCAAAATGAAGACTAACCTTTGAATAAATGCCATTTACTGGTCTCCACTGCTCTCCATTCAAAAGGAAGGGAATTGTTATCTCATAATCTTCAGACTGGTCCTTTGACTTCTGCAGCCTCGAGGACTCCACATGCTCACCTAAGGACAGGGAGAAGCACGTGAGGTTAGCTGGGAAGAGCTTCTGAGCAGGTGAACCTTGTTATTTAAGGGACTTGGCAGCATATTCAAAAAGGAAATAACTCAGGAAAAGCATTAAACATTAAACCACTGTGGGCTCGTAATGTCAGTGGCAAAACCTCCACAAATTTCAGAGAGAGCTGGGGTTCAGGGGGGAAGGTTGGAGGAGGATTAGATGTGGCAGCAGGAGACAAAGACTGCACATTAAGAGCTATCAGGATGCAAGGGTATCACCATGGAGGATGCACATTCTCATCAGTGGGGGAAAAAAAAGGTCTGGAAGAGAATATAAACTCTCATTGAAATAACACTCTACTCCTACACAGGCAGATGACTTCAATTCATACCACCAGGTCAAAAAGCTGTTTGCATGCAGCATTTGTCAAGCGTTTTCCCCTCTCCCTAAACATATTAATGGCATTGTGCCTGTTGAGGCAGAGCCCTAAAACCGACATCACAGGACAAGGGCTGGAAAAATAATTGAGAATAAATCAAAGGGAAGACAGGGATGGCTTCCATGTGCCACAGGACAGTCAAAACACTGCTGGGGTTTGCCACACTCTGTGCTCACCTAATGCTCTCTGAGGACCAAGAGTCATATTTTGACTCAGAATTACCCCTATTCAGTCAGTGTTAGAATTAGCTTAAGAACATCTGTGCTGTCATGATGGTTAAGCCAACGTGAGCAGAAGAGAAGTCTGGTATTTTCCAACATGCTTTTAAAAATACAACACTTTACCTAAAACACACCAAGAAAACCCCCACAAGATAAAAAGATGAGATATATTGGAGAGAGGAAAGTTGTTTGTTATACAGAGTTCTTACACCCCCTTAATGCAGCCCAGGTGGCAGAGGGCTGGGAGGACACAGTGTCAGTCCTTAGAAGAGATGATCCAAACCTGGCCCACGATTTGGTTCTCCCCTGGGGAGGCACACGAGACACCATCCCATCAGCCTGGGAGGGTCTAGACAGAACATCCAACCCTTTATTCTCATTATCAGGCAGGAAGCTCCCTGCTCAGAACAGGAATTTATGAAGCATATCTCAGCAAAATGAGAAAATTTTGGCTCCAGCCCTGCTCTCCTTTCTCCTTGGCTCACCAGAGCAATCTCAACCACACAAATTAAATGACTCAGGCCCTTCTATTATTCTGTAGGATTTGCATTCTGAAAGTTTCGTGAGATCTGAGTTTTCAGAACCCCTTGGAGGATCCTCATCCTCCTGTGGATGCATTGTCTGCATGGCTCCCACGTAGTCTGACACTGTGGAGTTGCCACGAGATACCAGGGAACATCAAAGTCTCTCTGATACTCCTCCACGGGCCCTTCCTGATAATTCTGCAACGCATGAACCTCACAGCATTACCCAAAAGAGAAGAAAAAAGGGAGGGATCAGCATTTGTGCACAGATGTGTTATTCCCTGAACAGACAGCCTGCTCTGGAAGTGCAGCAGCTATAAAAACACAATGGGAAAAGGGAAGAAAATCCACAGAAAATGTGGTTCAGTTTTGCCACTCCTACTTCTCTTCCATCCCAATGAAGTGATGCTCGTGGTGCATAACAAAGTAAGGTTACAACGAGCAAATTTAATCCTCCACACGTGCTTATTTATCTGCTGAAAAGGCTCGTTGTGCAGAAGTGTTGATAGTCTGGAGACAGACATCAAGACAGGTTTATAGGCAGCAGTTATATCTTTATTGGAAAAGATAATTTATTTGGGGGGAAACAAAGCAGACAAGCTTCAGGGTTTGCAAACTCTTCTGAAGCCACAGCATTTATAAAACACGAGATCAATTTCTGTCTAGTTGCTTTCCTTGAGCCAGATACTTGGCTGCTTATCTGAATGTTTTTATTTAAATTATTGGGTGTGATAAAAATCACAGCTTCCTGTGGAAGGCAGAGGAAGCACCACAGCCCAATTTTGGGCCTCATTCTGGAGAGAATTTGGGCACATGCACTGTGCACTTGCTTAACTCCCAGCTGCCCTCAGTGTGATATAAGCACAGCACGGTGTCTTTTGTATATCAAATAATGTTTTCCTCACAAAATTTCATTATATTTATGGTCTGGGTATATTTCTGAAAGAGTACAAAATAAAGAAACCTGTATAGCTGATAAATAAACCCTAGCCCAGTCTTTAAATAAAGTATGGGGAAGATAAAAAGGTAAATCCTTTAAATAGGTTTCTGCAGCCTGATTGCAAAGCTTTGAAGAACATGGGGCAGAAAATAAGGGATCATAGCCAAGGAAAGGCAACCCACAGTTATCCATCCCAAAGGGAAAGATCTGAAAGGCCACAGAGCAACGGGACACAACAACAGAGCAACGGGACACGGACATGGGGAGAGGAAGATCCTAAATCAGGAGGGAAAAACCCACAAAAAATGTAAGGAGACAGTCAGGCCAAAAAACCAACGCAGGAATAGTGCAGGAAGCTTTGAAAAAAATGGGATAAAACCGGGTGGGTACAAAGGTGAGATAGTTCCTGGCAGCTTTGGAGAGTCTTCAGCCCTCACCTCAGCTGGAGTAACCAAGGAATTTATCCCAGTGAGGGATGCTTCACCCAGTCCCTCGCACAACATCTGAACAAAACCCATCCCCAGCTTTCTTCTGTTGGTTCTGGGACGCCCATCTCCAGCAGCACAATCCCAGAGAGCATCCCAGGGGCACCAGGAGAGGAGCAGGGCGGGATGGGCCCAGCCCTCTGAGTTAAGGAAGGGTTTCCATCACCCCAAACCCACCCCCGAGCTCCCAGAGCTGCAGTTCCTCACGCGCACAGACGTGCTGGTATTTCCTCTCTGCCACTCTTCATCTCCTTCCCCCATTTTCAGGAGGATTTCTTTGAAGCTGAACCATTAGAGTTGTTTGTGTTACATTAATAACGAGGCCTCTTCTCTGCAGGGACTCTCGGTACTACAGCAATATAAATAGTGTAATAATTGAAATCAGAGAATTGAAATTTCGGTAACGTGTCATGAGAGGAGAAGAAAATCAGGCCATCTGCAATACCAGAAAGTTATATTAGAGCCAGGTTTCCTATCTTTTGTGTCACATGCACCTACTTACTCACCTACTTATTTTCCATTTCAGTGAAATTCTGTCCAGCTCCTCCTGATGCAAGCTCGTCTCCCACTTTTTCACATGAAAAACTTCACAGTTGTGTCTATCTGTTTTCTATTTTCAGCCTGCACTGAAGGTAATGCTTTTGATCCACAAGCAGCCCACAAGCTGATGCAGCGCCCTTTATTCTTTTTTTTTCCCCAGTAATATAAAAGCTATTTTGTACAAATAGTGAGATGAGGAGATGTTACCTGTCAGTGACTTTTGTGTGGCTTAAATATTTCTCATCTGCCATGTACTTCTACAACTTTTCTGCTTTGCACAGTATCATACAAGGACTTGTTGGCAAAGAAGTTGAAAATGGTTTTCATCTTTTTGCTTTGTATTTCAGTTCCTCCAAGCTCTGTGCAAAATAAACTCGGAGCATGGGATGTGACATCTTTGCTCAGCGGCCGCTGCCTCCTGAAAAAGCCCAGACACTCTCCAGATTTGCATTTACTTAAAATTAATAAGCTTTTAGTGAGGCAGGGCAATTTATTTGTCCTCGTGATAAACAAAGAGGTGAATGCTCCCAATGCTGAGTAGCTCTGGATGAAATGGGATTAAGTGGAAGGAAAATAGAGTATGTCCCACTAAATGCACAGCCCAACCCTCTGCCAGTGCTGGCACGGAGCAGGACAGGAGTCAGACCTGGGCTGGTTTATAAACAACATCCATCTCCTACACACAGATTTACAAAGAAGTCAGCTGTGATGCTGAGCTTCCTTCCCATTGTGGATGGGCACGTTCCTGTCCCACACAATAACAGGGTCACACAGAACAACCTGGGGCAGGGAACCCCAGAATGGTTTGGGTTGGAAGGGACCTTAAAGCTCATCCTTAAAGCCATGGGCAGGGACACCTTCCACTGTCCCAGGGAGCTCCAACCTGGCCTTGGACACTTCCAGGGATCCAGGGGCAGCCACAGCTTCTCTGGGCACCCTGTGCCAGGGCCTCAGCACCCTCACAGGGAACAATTCCTGCCCAATATCCCATCTAAATCTCCCCTCCTTCAGCTTAAAGCCATTTCCCCTTGTCCTGTTCCACCAGACCTTTGTCCCAAGTCCCTCTCCAGATGTCTTGGAGACCTTTAGGCACTGGAAGGGGTTCTAAGGTCTCCCCAGAGCCTTCTCTTCTCCAGGCTGAACGCCCCCAGCTCTCCCAGCCTGTTCTCATAGGAGAGAGGCTCCAGCATTCCATCAATCATGAGGAACTCAAGGACTTTCACAGCCCCAGAGCCTCACGAAAGCCCAGACCAGCCAAGGTCCCAGTGATGCTGTGGGATGTCCATTTCCGTCCCAGACTGGAGCTCTGTCCCCTCACACTGTCCCCAGCCACCCCTCGTGTCACCCCCTGCACTTATGGCTGAGTCATGAAAGATACAAAAGTGAGGGAATAAAAAAGGCTAAATTAAATTAAATTAAAATTATCTTTGTGCCACCTTTCCTACTGCAAACAGGCTCAAAATTCTAAGTCACAGCCTGTCCTCATTTTCCTCTGCAACAAAACACCCAAAGCACTGGAATAATCTTTGGATTGAAAAGAACAATTGAACAGAGTCATCTTTCTGCAAACCAAAATTGGCTAAGGGCAGTGCTCTGTGCCTCGGGGCTTTGGCAATGCCCTGGAAGTCAGGAAGGACATCCTTTATCCATTTCCCTCCTCATTTCCTTCAGCTGCCTCAGTTCAGTGGGATCCATGTCCTGGATGGGTCATTCCTGGCTGTGGAGGAAGGGATTTACCCCTGGCTGCATCCGGCACTCGCTCAGCCATTGGCAATGGGTTTGGGGCCAGTTCCTGGGGTACCCCCGGATCCATGTCCCTCATTTCCTTCAGCTTCCTTCAGTTTGCACAGTTTGTGGGATCCCTGTCCTGGATGGGTCATTCCTGGCTGTGGAGGAAGGGATTTACCCCTGGCTGCATCCGGCACTCGCTCAAGCCTTGGCACTGGGTTTGGGGCCAGTTCCTGAGGTATCCCCGGAGCCTCCACTGATGGCTGGGGGCTCATCAGATGGGAAACAGCTTTATCCCCCCATCAGGAGCTTTTCTCTCATTTGGGATGATTCTTCTGTCACCCCCAAACTCAAAATAGAGCTTTTTAAGCCAAAATTCCCAAGCTTACACACTGAGAGGGGAGCCTTGTCCTTCAAGATGGAGGTGATCTTAGGAACTTCAAGAAGGGGTGAAATAGGGTAAGAATTGGAAGCTGCCCACAAACACATCACTCTCAGCCAGGCAAGGGAAGGGTTTTACTAAGCATCAGTAAGAAAATATATCAGGATCAGTCTGTATTTTTATCAGCAACCTCTGCTCAAGTGTCCTCCTGAAATCCAACGCTCAGAGTTAGGATACGACTGCACAGAGAAGGACAGGAATATGACAGAGAACCCAATAATTTGCAGAGAACCCATTAATTTACTTTAATACACTTGGGATGTGCTTTTTCAAGGAGCAAGGAGTTGAAATCCAGGAGGGTTGTACCCTTAGGGACCAGTAAGGTTTCTGCTCTAACCATTTCTAAAACACCAGGACACTAGGATGACCCACACGTGGTGTTCAGGATAACACCAACAGTGCTGCATCAACAGAGGTGTTTCCAGGGAATTCCAGAGATCCAGGTTCCTCCTGAGAGCTGGTGAGAGAAGCACATCTGGAATTCTGGGGGCATTTCTCCTCACCTGCACTCACAAAAGATGAATGGAGCATGGAGCTGGTGGATTGGAAAGGCTGCCAGGGAGAGCAGGGAAGTGGAAAGACCGAATTACAAGGAGGGAACTACAAGAATTATTTTACATAATCTCAAAAACCAAAGATGACAGAACCCATGATTGTCCCTTAGCTTTCTGTGCCTCTCGGTATTTATCTTGCCTGTGCTGATATATTTATGGATGGCAAGAGTATAAAGTGCCTATACATAAAGTAAGATAGGATTCCGATACAGAATTGGACAGAGGATCACATCCAGCTCTTGTCTATCAAGGAAAAAACAACCAAAAAAACCCCAAAAACAAAACCAAAAACAAAAAAACAAACAAACAAACAAAAAACCAAAAAAAACAAAACAAAACAAAAAAACCCCAACAAAACCAAAACAAAAAAAAAATCAACTTGCTTTAAATGGAAATTATCAACATTACGGGTCAGATTATATCATGCCAAAAAAAAAAGTGCCAACTATCCAACTATGTGGCCGAGGCCTGGGGATGTGTGATTCCAGTCATCTATTTCACCCCATCTTACAGGAAAAGCCAAAGCATTACCCAAGTTAAACATTATCCAGGCACAGGTCTTGCTGAAACCACCTTCTAAAATGGTGCCTGTTCTGCCTGAGACAGGAAAAACAAATTGGTGCTTAATAAAATCACAGAATGGTTTGGGTGGGAAGCGACCATAAAGCTCATCCCATTCCACCCCTGCTGTAGGAAGGGACACCTTCCACTGTCCCAGGTTGCTCCAACCTGGCCTTGGACACTTCCAGGGATAGGAATCCACAACCTCCCTGGGCACTAATATAAAAAAAAATATTGCAAAATATAATTATATCTGCTACTAAATGTGCAAATGCTGCAAAACAAACCAGTACAAGATTTCCAGATGATGGTTAAACAAAGCAAGCCCTGTGACTCGCATGGGGTCAAAGAAGCAACAGCTTAAATTTTACATCAACCACCAGCTGAGGACACAGACACCCTCTCCAAAGAAAGGACAAAAATCACCCCACTGATAAGGTGCTTCCCATTATCCCACTTCCAGCACTTCCACAGCTTCATAAAAGGCAGAGCAGCACCAGGCTCTGCCCTCCTTTATTTATAAGCACAAAAGCCTGGGCAAGATTTGACTGTGCATAAGTAAAGCTCTTATCTCTTGCAGTAAAGTTTTTATTAGTTCAAAATTATGAATTATTTTCCCAGCTAACCTTTGCTCCTCTAAGCAGTGCATCGATTCTTTCTACAAAGCCCAGGAAAATTAGTCCTTTCATGGCCTGCTTGGAAAATAAGTAATAAAAATAAGAGGGGAAACTAAATACAAAGTTCTACTTGTTTTCTCCCTTCTCCCAAATTCCCAAACCCAAGACCTCAGGCATTTAAGCACAAGTAACCCTTGGAAAGCAACTAATTCCATGGATCCTCTTGAGCTTGAATCTTGTCTTTTTTTTCACATTGCAAACTTACTGCTGGTGTACAAAAATTTTTCAAACACGAAAAGTCAAAAAAGGTCTTTGATGAGCCCGAGGAGAGGCAGCAGCAAGACGACTCCACGCATTTCTGAATTTAATTTTGTGTTCTTTTGGCTTCTAATGGAAAAAGATCCTGTCTCCAGCTTGATGGGTCTGTAAAGATGAAGCTCTGCAACATCACCACTGATCCACACCAGGCAGCTCCAGGAGGAGAAGTGGAGGGTTGAGATTCCCTGATCCCTGCTAACTGAATGGCATTAAAAACATGGCTTTTAATATTTTGGGTTTATAATTCTCAGATCTACCTCCTGTCATCACTTGGTCGTGCACAGCTCCTCCTTTGCTAAATCTGATTCTGCTGATGAAATAATCAGTGACAGGGAACAGCCCCCTCACCCCCCTCCACGAAATCCCATAAACTCCCTGGAATATGTCATGTGTTCACCATTTTAATGTGGACAGGGCAGGGAAAGCTGAAATTTGAAGGTGACTTGCTGTTCTCCTCCACCCAACTCTCTGTGGTCAGTGTCACTGCCCCACCAGCTGAACAAACTGATGACACAGAGAAGGACAAAAAATAGAGGGGGGGGGGCAAAAAAAGAAAAACTAAAATGTTCCTTGTGGAACATACCCCCTAAGCAGTTGGATCATCTTAATCTTCAAGCTTCTGTAATACAACTGTTGGAAGGCTCCAAGTCTGAGCACAATAAAGTGCTTTATTCAGGGAACCATATGACTCCATCAGTCATTCAAGCACATGTTTGGCACAGATTGAAAGTGAAAAGCATAGCTAAGGCAAATATTTCAAAACTGAACTTGTCTTCCTAACACACATGGTTTATATATTGGTGTAATATCTATATAACTTTTCAGTTCTCATCTAGAGTAATGTCATGGCTGAAGTACAAAATGATGTCTCTGCAGCAGGCGTTTCTCGGCAGATAACACATGCCAAAAAGCCATTTACTAGAAAATTAAAAGGGAGCTATCACACTTGACAGGTCCTCAAAAGAAAAAAAAACCAAAAAACCCTGTAAAAATAGCTTTTATTCCTTCTAATTCCTGAAAATCTATTTCTGCAATCGGGATGCTGCACCATCCCTCACTTGAGAGCTGTGCTGCAACAAACCCGGGCCAGGCGGCTCCTTCCTCCTCCAGTGCCCGGGACGTGTCTCCTGTGTTTGCAGATGAAATATTGCTCAGCACAGAGAGCAACTCCTGCTGATGCAAATGCGATTAAAGCAATCTGGGGAGAGCACAGAGTGATTAAAGCACAAGTAATGGCAGAAGGATTTGGGCCCTCATTATACAAAATACATATTGAAATGCAGTCAGGGGAAGAAACCAGCATATCTCAGTATCCTCCCTGTTCTCCAGAACAAAATGTGACAAGTGGAGTTGGGAGAACAACATTTGCCATTGACTGCAGGAGGGGGGAGGGAGCCTGCAGAACGTTTCAAATACCCAAACCCAGCTTTATTATGTGTATAGAATATGTACAGGGATATATTTGGGAAACAGCTGTCCAGCCTCATTTGGGATGCTGTTATGTTTGACTGAGGAATTACTATGCAGGACCAGTCCAAAGACAGAGTTGTCTTTTTTTTTTTTTCCTAGAAAAGAACACTTCAAAATATAGAAAAATGAAGCAGTGAAGCTCTGAAGCAAAGGGCGTTTCAGCACAGTGGGTCATGGGGGTGCATCGAGAGGTTGCCCCCATGGAAGAGTTCAGGGCTTGGAGTTCACAGAAGAGGGCAAGTCAGAAATGCAAGATTCTAACCCCAAGGAGCCTTGGAAAGTCCACGACACAGAACTTCTGTCCTCCTGCTGCAAATCCTGTTTTCAGCTGCTTCTTTTCCAAGCCCTGATCCACCCCATATCAATTGGCCCAGCCATTCCCTCTTGTAAAAACAGGCAGGACATGCCTAATAATGGATGGAAATCCTCAAGGGCTGCACAGTGCCTTTCCCACAGGTATTTCCAGGCTGCCACAGGGAAGGATGTCCCATCTCAACTCAGCAGAGGTGCTACTGGGACACATCTGCCTGTACCTAAATTGCTGCTTCTTCCCCAAAGAGTCCTACAGATTGTTTTGGTTATGAACTCAGCCTCGCACCCCTCTGCAGCAGCAGCACCTACCAAAAACACTTAGTGAGGCAGAGAAATAATAACCTGTGCTTTACAAGCACAAGGAATCCACAGGGCTCCAAGGGCAGAGAAAAAGCTACTAAATATATATTCACTTTTCAGCAATGAGTCCACATAATTATGTGAAAATCCAGGTCCAGTGCTCCTCTCCAACTCCTCCCCTCCAAAGCCTCATGAAAGGCTACTTTCTCTGAGTGAAGTTCAAATTACTCTCCAAAATACAATTTCCTCTTGGTCTTTCAAAAGGTACAGTGCAATCCCTCTCTGCAATGATTTACTGACCTGCCTCAGCGAGTACAGGGAACCCTCAGCACAGCTGAGCTGAGGGATGCTCCTGCCTGGGTACAATCAGGAGAAAAGCACCACTGAGTGGGACTGGGAGAGGGAGTGGGAGCTGTGCTCATCACAGGCACACAAATCATTACCTCAGATTTCTCTGGGAAGCACAGCAAACCCAGCTGAGGTGAATTGCTGTATTCATTTAGGTGAGCAGGCGTCGGATGTGATTTGTAGTGATGCCTTACGTTTTAGCTTTTATATTTTTCCACTGCATTCCCAGTGTGTAACTCTGCAGAGTCCTGCAGCCTGGGAGCTGCTGCTCTCTCATGCTGAGACAGACAGAACAAAGCCTCTCCAGGCTGCTCTCCAAGGACACCCAGCCCGGCCTAGGCCCAAAATGTGTAACCCAGCATCTTGAGAAGGGGGGCAAGCTGAGGGCAAATTCCATCATTAGCTAAAGTTTAATTGGTGAAATTGGGCTGAGATGCAAATGGCCCAAAGCTATAAAAGTGTGAAGAACTCGTGACTCGGGGTCCATCTTGGGTGCAGCCTTTGGCCTGCCCAGGGTGTGCCTCTGAAGGCCTTTCAAATAAATACCCACCTTTATTCCCTTCCTCCTGTCCAGTCTCTGTTTCTAGGTTGGCCTCTTTAGGCAGCAGTAGCTCTTCCCCAAGCCTAGAAAAGGAGCTGCTGGGCTGAGGAGTTTATATCCATCAGGAGTTTTTCTGTTTGTGTGGGGAATTCCTGCTCCTCACATCCCACAACAGCAGGGAGAAGAAAAAGAACTGCACCTGAACCAGCACAAGCTGTCACATGTGGTGACAGCTTCTCTCTTCTGGTTTTTAAAACATGAATGAAAATAACATTTAGAGTTACTTGATGTTCTTGAAGCCACCTCTCCTGCTCAGGTTTATATGTGGGACCTTGCAGGAAGTGTCACCACAAGCTCTGGGTCGCTCCATAACTCCTGACTTTCACACATTCCTCTGGCAGACGAGCTACAGGAGCAAAGAACATTTATTTTTACGGATTCCTCAGGGCAGGATGTCGCCCTGGTCACTAACACAGCTTTGCTCATCTGCTCTACACATCCTCTGGTGCTGCAGGACACATCTTAAATGCCAGCACAGGACACGGGCACCAGGTTGGATCCATGGAGGGGAGAGAATTTATTCCAAAAGAGGGTCAGGCATAGAAACACACACCACACAGAGTGAATAGCTCCTTCTTTCTAAAGTGTGAAGATTTAAACTAAAAGAGGACAAATTTAGGTTAAATATTGGGAAGGGATTGTTCCCTGAGAGGGTGGGGAGGCCCTGGCACAGGGTGCCCAGAGCAGCTGTGGCTGCCCCTGGATCCCTGCAAGTGTCCAAGGCCAGGTTGGACAGGGCTTGGAGCAGCACCCTGGGATAGTAGAAGGGGGTGGAATGGGGTGATCTTTAAGGTCCCTTTCCACCCAAACCATTCCAGGATTCTGGGATTTCTCCTGCAATGACCCCATACTTTCACCTTGGTGTTCACCCAAAGTGTCTCTTCAGTGGGGTGCCTGTGCCTCACTTAGGAGGCAAGAGATGAAGAATTAAATCCTAATTCTTTTGGAATGCTCACCTCATGCTTCAAAGCACACACCAAAGTGCAAGAGCAGGTTTTAACCCGGAGATCCTTTTATGATCCCCAGTTCAAAAAGGAACATGGATGAGGTGCTGTGTCCAGCCCTGTGTGCTGCAGAGGGATGGAGTGAATTCATTCCCAGCTCTCTCTGCCACCATAGTGGCAGAAAAGCAATGCAATATAAACTTAAATAACATGGACTGGATTATCCTCCTCACATTTTCTAATAGTTGGAAGTACCAGAGGATCTCCAGCATTCAGACAGTGCTGCTGGATAAAACACTGGCCACGCTCAGCTCCAGGCCTGATCAGGCCCACACAATCCCCTTATTAAATGATAAAGCCCAGATTTTGTATTTTTAATTTTTTTTGCATAACTATATCAAAACAATCCCATAAATACTTAGATTTGTTGAAGTTTTATCTTAATATATTCTTTCAGAGGTAAGCAGTCACACATGAAGTTTATTTATCTTCCAGCTGCCTTCAGGAGTAGAACACATTTAAAAAGAAGCAAGAACACAGCAAACTTTCACCATTGTCAGGTTTTTCACTTAATTCATATGATATATACTATTAAACTAAATTTCCAGGGGCTGACACAGTTCCTCTTAACAAATATCTCAAAATAAATGAGTTAAAGGTACTTTTGTGCCAAATTCTGCATCCAGCTTTTTCTGCCTTGCTGTGCATTATCCAGCATGGCTAACAGGCCATGAAACATTTCACTTCTTGCCTTATTACATCATGGATTTGGGACAAGAAAGAATTTGTTCTTCTAATCACTGCTTTTAGCAAGTTGACCTTGTGAAAGGACAATTTCCTGCCTCCAAACTATTTCTTATCCTAGCTCCAGGCCATGGAAAGCAGCAAATTAATTTGTAGGGGGTGTAAAAAAATTAGTGGAACAACCTGGAGGGATTTAGCAGATTAATTTCTGATTAGATGATGCAGTTCATCAAGGCACTTGATACCAACCTAGTCTCAAAATCCTGCATGAACCCTAAAAAGAGAAGGGTCAACATCCTGAAGCAGGGGTCTACTAAGAGAAAATCCTTTTTCTTAGTGGGATATCAAAAAGATAAAACTTTAATACGTTTGAAGCACTTTGCTTTGTGCTAGCCAGAAAAAAAAGGGATTGACCTCTTGGACTGTGCTGTCCTATCAAGAATCAAGCCCCTCAAACTGTGGGGTTTTAATTTACTTTGTCCCAGATCTGCCCTGGAGACCCAGCAGGACCAAAGAGAAGCCTCTGCAGGTGTGATTTAGGCCTGTAGCACTCCAAAATTGTGCAGATGATGTGCTTTTGTCCGGGGAGAAATTTGAGAAGCTGCTTGAAATGTAAGTACAACGTGCAGGCAACGGGGAGAGCGAGATCCAGGACGGTGTGCATTGAAACATAAGAGGTTGTAGAGGAAGGAAAGTCATCAGAAAAAGGGATTAAATTTTAAAAAATCCCTGCAGTATGAACAGCCTGGCATCCTGAGAAGGATGGGATGGTGTGAGGCAGAGTTGGGCAGAGCCTGCTGGCGTGGCAGAGCCTGGCTGTGTAACCTGACAGGATTCCAGACCCGTTTCCAAACACCCTAAAAATGCCAGTTCCTGGATTATAGCAGCTCTCACGGCAAAAGTGAAGAGAAAGCCACCCCAAGATCCCAGTCACTCTGACAATGCAGCTCAGGGCTCACCCTTGGCTCTGCCACAGCCCAAAAGGAGGCTCAGGGACACCAAGAAAGCAGAGCCCAGCTGGGCTCCTTGGCCAGTTTGCCCTGGCAGTGTGAGATCTGTTGGAACAGCAGAGATAAATCTGTCAGGAGGAGGAGATGTGAGGTCTGGGGAAGGCTGGTGGAGGACCAAATAAACCTTTATATGAGCTGAGCCTTTTTAGAACAGAATTTCATGATCTGAGTGAGGGCCTTCATGGGAATAACAGATAAATAAACGTCTTCAGGGGGATAAACAGATAAACACAGCCCTGGGTGCTGCAGTCACCCACGTGCCATCAGAGATCCCACTGGGGTGCCAGCAGGATGCAAAGCCACCCAAAACACAGCCTGTCAATCACGAGTTCAAGGATGCTCTTTGTAGCTGGATCAAGACCTTTCCAAAAACCCCAAGGAGAACAAGAGATGAGACACCCAAGAAAACACCAGTGAAGGATCTGTCAGCTCCCCTGGGAGCAGGAGGTTAAGGATGCAAACACTGCTGAAGAGTGGGAATAAAACTCCTCTGCTGGGGGATTTTGGCACAGATCTCTGGAGCCCCATGGGCAGTGACAGCTCACGCCAGGCTCTCTGCAGCGGACCTGAAGGGGATAATCATCAGACAAGGAGGTGATTACACACACACCAGAAATATCTGCCACAAATGCTGGAGCAGTTTGAGAGAAGACAGGATTTATAAATGAGCTCTAAAACACAGAACGTGCTGGAGAAATCAGGTTTAGAGCAGGAGACAAGGGAAGATTTCTTCTCCTGCAATTTATTTCCATTAGACCCCAGGAAGCTGCAATCAGTAGCAAATTAAAATCTGAGAGAAAAGTGATTTTCATTGAAGGTAAAGAATTTTGGGTTGCAGTTTTAGGATTTTCATTTTTCCACGCCCAGAGAAGCTGTGGCTGTTCCATCCCTGGAAATATCCAAGGCCAGGTTGGATGGGGCTTGGAGCAATGTGGGATAGTGGAAGGTGTCCCTGCCCATGGCAGGGGGTGGGACAAGATGGTTTTTAAAGTCCCTTCCAATCCAAACCATTCTATCATTCTAAGAGTCATTTTTCTGCTGTTTTCCCAGCTAACACACAATATTTAAAAGAGATTTAAAGGTTTACACACACACACACAAATTTGGAGTTTACCTATCCACAGCATCACTTTGTCTGCCCTGCAGAAATAGGAAGGCCTTGACCACAAAACCCTTTTACAGGTGTAGATTTTAAGGTGTTTGACTGAGTCTGTAAGATCAGATCTTATCCTACTTTATATCCCACTCCACAAACTCCAGTTAGCAGAGCTAACTGGGCCTGGTTGAGGCCAGCACTCCAATTAGTTTTATCTTTGTCCACGAGGTCCTTTAAGCACAAATTTAAGCACAGCAATACTGAAAACTAGAAGGGCAACATAAAACCACAAAAACTGGAAAGAAATCATCCTAAAAGCAAGCAACAAGGCTGCTTTTAAGCTGTCTAGCCCACAACCTGATAATTTCTGTTTAATAATAGACCTGTCACTCAGGCAGAGCCACATTATCGCCACGCTTCAAAACCGCTTCTCGAGGCGTATCGTAACTCCAACTCATCTTAATCACTAAGCACGTGTTTCTGTAAAAATCAGGATGTCCTGGCAGCATTAGGATGTCCTGCAGGGCTCCAGAGTGCCCAGTGAGACCCGTGGCAGCCCAGCCAGGAGCACTTGCTGTCGCTGGGAGCGTGGCCGGGTGTGGGAATGCGCGGCTGGAACTTTCAGCACCTCCGCGACCGAGAAAGCAGCACAGGCTCTGGCAGGGCTAAAGCTGGGCTCTGCTTCCACGGGAAAAAGTGGGATTGAGGGAGGGGATGCTCACTGAGCACGCTGGCTGTGGCTGGAAGGAGCAAGTTACAGATGTGTTAGAGAAAGAAGAGGAGAAGGACAATACAGGAAGGCAAATCCAAGCGCCAGCAAGCACCACAGTTGCCCAAACTTGGCCATCTAAAGCCCCATAAAGACACCTAAAAACACCACAGAGATGAGCAGCTGACCCAAACTTTACACAAAGAGCTTAAATCATCAGTCTGAGCGTAACCTTAGAGCTTCAGCTTGGCTCTGAGGGAATTCTGAGCCACAAGAAACCGGATTTCCACCCCCTCTTCCCATTCTGCTCATTCATCTGTGTGCTAGAGCCAAGTCACCCACAGTTTGCCCTTTATTATTGTAGGGACAAACACTTTGAAGTATCTTACCCCAAATTTTCCTGACTGCAAGTGAACTGCCAAACCATGGAGGGGCCTGGCCAGCCACAGTGACTCCCGCACTCACAGAAGGGGTCTGTCCTCCCACCCAAACCTCCACCAAACCAACCCTCCCTTGCCCCAAGAAAAGGGAACAACCACAGGGCACCTATTTCTCTCCATCTGCCAGGGAATTTCTGCAGCCTTTACCCCAAACCCAATGATCTGGTGTAAATACAAGTGTTGGCAAAGAGAAATCAAGACTCCACACAAAGGCAAAGCTGCAACTCCTGTTAATTCATTAAGATAAATTCCAGGTGCTTGATGAAATGCAACACCTTGTCCTTTCCCCCCCTGGGATTTCTAAGTGCTAAAGTATCTCCCCATCTTTTCTCTCAGCAAGTTCAGAGCCAAAACCCCAGTGAAAGTTGCTGTCAATAAATTTTGGAGATAAGCAAATATTTACAAAATTTCAAGTTAAAATGGAAAAAAAAAAGACCAAAAAAGACCCAATACACGAGTTTGTAGTAACACACAGTTTGTATATACACACACCCTTGTCAGTGCTGTTAAATGCATTCATAGAGGAGAATCTCCTTTCCTCACTCACATAAAATATGCGCTGCCAGCTGCTGCTTAAAGAAGGGGAGAGGACCTGAACCCTCCGAGGATTCCAGAATAAACCCCAAACTCGCTGTAGGACGAGGCAATCCTTCCCCAGGCTGCTCCCTATCCCTAACACGGATAGCACAGCGCTCCACAGCTGAATCACCGCTCCCCGCCTGCAGCTCCCTTTGAATGAACACAGCGGCGGCGAGAAAACTTTTACCCAGCCAGGACGCTTTTACCATCACTTTTTGGCTTTTCCGCGCAATTTTTCCCAGCTGGAAACACAGCCCAAACTCTGACAAGACTCCCAGACCCTTGAATCCAGCCCCGGGGGCTGTTTGGAGGGGATGCGTGGGAGGAGAATTTACCCCCCTCCTCCTCCTCCTCCTCCCCGGGACCCTGCAGGGCACCCCCGAATACACACAAAGGGGGGGTCCCCGGGATCAGCTCCACTCCCGGGGGATGGGACCGGAGGGATTGGGGTGCAGGGATGGGACCGGATGGATTGGGGTGCAGGGATGGGGGAGCCGCGGGATGGGACCCCACGAGGATGGGGGTGCAGGGAAGGGACCAGCGGGTTTGGGGGTACCGGGGGATGGGACCCCACGGAGCTGGGGGTGCCGAGGGGCTGCACAGCGGAGTTTTCCCGGGAAATCTCCGTGAAGCCGCGCAGAGGAGCGGGAATTCCGCAGCTCCGCGTGTGCGCGGCCGGGACCTCCCGCTCCGTCCCCGCAGCGAGCGGGGGGAGCAGCGCTCTAAATCCACCTCCTTGTCCGGCTAAAATGGAGCACGGAGCTCGAGATCCTGTGGGGAAAAGCCCCGGGGGGCTGTGTGTGACTTACCGCGGGCCGGGGGCGATGGCGAGAGCAGGCAGCCCGGGCCGAGCAGCAGCAGCAGCAGCGCGGGGAGCCGGGCCGGGGGCAGCGCACGGGGGGAGCGCGGCTGCGCTGCCTGGAGGCGCTTTGACATCGCAGCCCAGACTGAGGGAGACAAACTTTCATCAGCTGGGGCTGGAGAGCAGCCCCATAATATACAGTTACCGAGAGGAGCGAGCTGGGACTCAGGATGTGAGAGATTTCCTGCATGCAGTTAACTCCAAAACCCCTCCTGCTCCTGCCTCAGCTGCTGATGAGCTGGGCTCGGCTGCTTAGGGAAAAAGGAGAAAAAAAAAAAA
>VWZT01016996.1:286895-338792 GCA_013397055.1 Pachycephala philippinensis | reverse complement strand
TCCTATTTCTCAAGCCAGAGGCAGCCCTGCCATAACTCCAGAACCATGGGGCAGCCTCTGTGTGAGGTGTTTGCATCCTGTAATTATATATTAAGTCAAGTCTAGTCATGGTAAGATACTGCAGAAAATAAAAGTATTTTAAACATGAATTCTAAAAATACATCACTGTGATTTTTTTTTTAAATATCCACCAAATTTCTGCAATTAAGAGCTCTTTTACATATTCCTATCTATGCAACACCATCCTCAAGCAGCTCGTTGCACTTCTCCTATTTTATATAATTTTAAATAACCATGAGAAAATTGGTGCAGTTTCTTCTCCCTTTTTTTTTATTTTTACTTTTTAATCATTCTGCAGCTGGTAGGGAGATGATACACCTCATTATCTTATTCTGTGGGTCATCTAAAATGGGTGTTAAGTAATTCTGCCTCCCACAGCTTTGGTATGGAGCCAAGGAGAATTAGGAAAAGTAAATTTATGACCTTAAAAAAACCAGAGGATGCTTTATATTCTTGACATAAAAATAAGGTTTCATATAGAACCATGGAATGGTTTGGTTTGGGAGGGACTTTAAAGCTCATCCAGCCCCTGGGCAGGGACACTTTCCATTATTCCAGGGTGCTCCAAGCCCCATCCAGCCTGGCCTTGGGCACTGCCAGGATCCAGGGGCAGCCACAGCTTCTCTGGGAATTCCATCCCAGCTCCTCCCCACCCTCACAGGGAACAATTCCTTCCCAATGAACATGACAAGCTTATTCCAACAGTTTTGTCACAGCTAAATTGAAACTGCAAGAGGCAAAGCCACAACCTCCCAAAACACCTCCAGCTGGGACACAATTCCCCTTCCAGAGCCCAGCACTGGCACCTCATTCTCCATGGGCACCACTCAATGAGCAGCACAGGCTCCTTCCTGAGGATCTTGGGCAAGGATTTTTGTGATTTTGGTGTAAATAGACACATATTTACACTAAAGCTTCATAAATATTTCCATCCATGCACTGAGCTCCTCTGTAGAGGATATATATATAAATTTGATCGATTTTCTGTAGCTTCTTTCATTCTGATCTGGTTTTATGCTCAGGTGAATTTGCATTTCAGTTGAAATAAATGCCCTTTTATTCGAGGGAATGCTCCCAGCTGGGGTTGGGGCTTCTCCAACCCCCATTTCCTGGCCAGGACAGGGCAGGGAGTCCAGGGAGGGCATCCCACAGGATCCGGCCACATCCCAAACCAGCAACCAACTGCACAGGCTGGAGTCACAGTGCCTGGAGAAACGTGACCCTGAGGGACAACCCCACATCCTGATGGGCTCCAGCAGGGACAAGTGGCCACTCAGTGCTCCTGGGGAGATAATTAGCCACCCCTCAGAGCACACAGGCACTTTGTCCCTGCAGTCAAAGGGGTGAGCACCCCTGCAGATGAGGCAAGCTGTATTTTTAGCCATGGAGCTCTTGCTGCAAGGGCTGTATCAGGGAATGGTTTCCTCTGGAGAGAGCTGCCAGCAACTTTATCCCTGCTTTTGTGTGTTGTTTTCCTTGTAAATCAGCTCTCTCCCAGAAAACATTACACTAAAGTGACCAGGCCCAGCTATTCAACAATAAAACCCCTCAAATTCTTACCCAGGCATTCTCCTCATCTTTCAGAGCAGCTGAGTAAACTCCAAGATGGAACTGATGGCTTGCATACACATACACAGGAAAATATTTGGGTTTAAATAAATCCCCAGAACGCCAGAACCCTCAGTCCTTTAGGTTACACTGACTCACAGCCCCTCCCTTACGAGGTGTTTCTGTCAGATGAGATTAATGATGCCAGCAAGCAAACAAACACCACGTCCTGCACACCTCAAACTCTGAGTGTTTCCCACGTGGGCTTCGTTTCATCCATGCAGAATTCCAGCCCCGCGGGGAGGTTTTGTGTTTGGGATGGCCAATGCCAAGGCAATGTGCCCCCAAACCATCCCAAATCTCCCCCAAACCAACACTGTTACAAATCCTGGTGCGTCCCTCCCGAAGGCACGGCACCAACACCCAGAGGACTTGAACTCAATCCGCGAGTTTTTCCAACAAGAAGAAAAATTCCAACCTCCAGTTTTCCCATTATCTGCTGGCAAATGGGCTCTTTGAAGAGCCTGAAAGTCCAAAGGAGATCCCACCACTTTTTCCCAAGCTCTGAACTTCCTCAAGCTGCTGCCTGCTTGTCCAGGGCTGTGCCTGGGAGGCTCCTGTTTTCCTGGAGTCCCATTTTCCTGCACAGTCCATTTTCTATCACAATGATTGGATTGTAGAGCTGAAATGAATGTCAGAATTGTTTGCTGGATCCATTACCAGATACCTTCTTTTCTCAGGCCCGGAAAGAGAAATTAGGTTTGCAACAGAGATAATTTTGGTTTTCTCCAGCACCGGTTTTGTACCATGTAAAACATTCCCAGACAGTGATTTGCATCACGCATTTTCCTCACCAGCTTATTTGTACAAAACAAATTCCACCTCAGACTGCCACAGATTTGTCCTGCAGGTTTTAAAAATCACATTTAGAGAAAATAAAAAACATTTGGAAATAAGCCTTTTACAAACCCAGAGGAATTTTTTTATTTGATTGATGCACTTGGCTTCATGCTGTGAGCCAGAGAAGATGCTCCTGAGCCAGGGGAGGGGAGGATGCAGCACGTGGGTGTTGTACTCTGTCCTCGAGGAGGGAGAGAAACCAGGTCAGGACATCCACGGTGGTGCCAAGGGGTAAAATCCCACCTGAAGCCTGTGCTGTTCTTCCCAGGAAATGTTCACATCATTCATTTCCTCACAAGGTGCAATGATTTCCAAGGAATATCAAGCTCCTCTGCTGGATATTCCCAGTCAGAGAGTGGGAAGCGTGTTAAATACACGTATTTATTTACATATATTTACACATGGGCATGGAGTAGGGATACACTATGGCAGGTAGATTAAACCATCTCCCTTGAATATCCTGCAGGATAAATGCCTGATTTCCATGGAAAATACTCTCACTCCCAATGAAGAAGATCCTGTCTCTTCCTCTTTGCCAGAGAAGAAGTGGGGAAAAGTTTTGGGGCTCCCTTGTGGTGTCAGTCCCAACCCAGAGGACATCCCTGACTTGGGAAGTGATTATTTTGCTGTTCTCCGTGGTTACCAAACCCCAAATGTTTTCTCTCCATGCCCAAATATCTTGCTGTGATTGGGGTGAGACTCCAGGCAGGCCTGAGGGTGTACACTAAAGCAGGGTGAAATGTAAATAATATTATTTCACAGATGTGCAGGAAATAATGCACCTGAAGGTACAGCCTTGGTGAACCAAAGCTGCATTTTCCTGAAGTCAAGAAATCAGAGAGTGAGGACTCAAGGGGGAGAAATGATCGGTTCCTACTGAATTCAAAGGGGATTTGGGCACTGATCCTATAGGAAATAGTGGTTGTAGTGAGCTAAAAGTGGATAAAAACTTCAAAGATAATTCTTCTTGTATCCCTTTTCCGAGTTCTACTTGGAGTCATCTGTGCTCCTGCCTTGGCTTTGGTTTCCAGTACAGAATGACTTCCTCAGTTAAAAAGGTGTTTTCCAGGGAAGAACCCTGGCAGGCTTTTCCCCACTGCCTCACCTTCCCCATCCTCTCCCAATGGATTGAACTATTGATGAGTTTTTGGGGATACCTATCTGGAATTCAATATATTTGTTCAACACATCTCTGTCTTGTCCATGAGCAAAAATTGACAGCGTTATTCCTACGTTAGCTGGGAAGCTGAAACACAAAAAGGCAAAAGAATCCAACAGAAACAGAGCACAAAATATACCCAGGTCCTCGTGTCCAGCACAGGTCACCCAGCTGGAGTTACCCCAGTGCCTCACAAACATCCCCCTCTTCCAAAAAATCCTGACCTTACATCTCAGGCTGGATTAGAAAAACAAAGCACAACTATCAAAGGCCAAATTCCAGCCTCATTCAAAGCCCTCCTCAAACTTTGTGCAGCGAAGTTTAACACTTGCAATGATTTTTAGGGGCAGTATTTTTTCCCCACGGGATTTGTGGGTACAAAGGCACGACTTCTCAGGCAGTTTCAATAATTGAGTTATATTTAACAGCACCAAATAAAAACCCAGTGGTTGGATCAATATTATCCTCATGCTTTATTCCATAAATAAACTCCATTGGTTTGTGAGCTGCTTGTTTTTACTTCCAACATGTACAAATAAAGATTTAAAATTTTTTTGGGGGGGAGGAAACATGACAGCTGGTTTGAGTTCTGCAAGTTTTGATGCAAACATCCTCCTTGGCACCACTCCTTCATCTGCCGTTTCCATAAATACTTCACGCTCACAGAAGTGGAGGAAAACGTTTGTGACAATGAAAAACGTGAAAAAGTGTTAAAAACCGATTTTTAAATGTTGTTTTTTAATGGGAGAGCTTGGCTAGGTAGGTTCACTCTATGAACAGGAATGGAGTTCTTCAGAAAGCTGAAATATTGGTCCCTTTTGGAATGTTAAGTATTAATGTGAAACTGCTGCTGCTCTGATGATGTGGTAAATGCTATTTCAACTGGTTCCTAAACATAACAAATAACAGTTTTCTTCAAGGATTTCACTCACAGGAAATCAATTAATAAAATGCTGCAGAGAAATAAGTTTTCCACGTCTTATAAACGCGGCGCTATTGCTACAGAGAAGTGTACTTATAAAAAAAGATTAAGATAAATAATAGCCCTGTAATTCAGTATTTGCATTAAAAATTCTTAAAATTATTTCCTCTGGGTAAACTGACCAAAAGGTGATGCTCTGGAACAGCTGTGCTCCCTTTTTAGGCTGTTTTTGATTACTTGAAAGACGCCTTAAAATTTCAATTGAAACATAAATGATCTTTCTTTACACAAAGAGCCAAAGATAAGAAAAATACCCCCAGGTAATTGAGATAACAGTTAATTTTATGGCTTATCTAGCAGTCAAAGGCCTTCAAGATCCAATTAGGATGATGGGCAAGGGACTCCTTTGTCACTCCGTGTTTCTGTGAAGGAGCTGGTCCAGTAATTGCTAGGAAAAAAAAGATGCAAAAGTGCTTTAAAACACTGCTAAAATCCATGAGGTGATAGAAATCTTTAGTGCTACAGGAGGTGAGGTGGATTTGGCTTTTATTAAATTTACTGGGTCCATTTGCTCCAAAAATAACAGGAATTCTTTACCTTTTTGAACATCTCCACACGCAGCCTGTTGCTCTGGATGATGATCCTCTTCTGCTTCTCTTCTTGTTTCTTTTTAACCTCAGGTAAATTGTCATAAATCCTGCCAGGAATTCAGAAAGTGGAGTTCACAAATAATTAATTTTTCCTCTAGGGAATGTTTGTCTTCCGTGCAATACTTGTAATGGGCATCTCTAAGCACTTGAATTAGATTTATGGCATGAAAATGATAAATAATTAACAATCAGGGTTTGATGGGAAATCTGGCTTGTTTAGAATCTCGTTGAAAATATGGATTTTGGAATAAAAAATGTAAAGAAAGAGATGGGATCCGGTGATTTCCATGCAGTAGCTTCTAACGAGCTCAGTGGAGTTGGTTTCAATTCTAGCAACATAATTCAAACCAGAATCTGGCCGGTACACTTTTTTTTTTAATTTATGCCACACAATTAATACCAAGCAACCATTTTCAAGTAATTTTCTAAAATATAAGAAAACCATCATTATAACACTGTAAACCCGTAACATTTTTTCATTGTCATTAGGAACACTTTTCACCAAGGAGAATACAATCCTTCCATTTTAAAAATAACAGGAGTTGCCATTAAAAAGATGACTGCTGGTCTGATCTTTAAAAATCAATTATAAGATTAAAATCAATGATAAAATTAAAATCAATGATAAAATTCCCAGGATTTGGAAGAGAAAGCTGGACCTTCCTTCCCAGCACTCCTGGTTTTCAAGAGCACAAAGCTTGTTAATTGTGTTTTTTCCTCATCATATTTTGCAATTTTGAGTTCTTGAAGCAGCCTGTTTTGGCTGGGGATTGCATTTTGGAGAAGATGAATGGGACACATCTTAAAACAGGGATGAATTCCTCACGGGGGCTTTTGCAGCTTCCCTGGCATGAAGCGAAATGAAAAGCTCAGACACCACATTCCTCATAATTTGTTGTCATTCCCCATAATTTGTTGTCATTCCCATCCTCTGTGCCATAATCAGGGGGAAAAAATTCCAAAGTGACCTCACTGGTTCCATTTTTGGGTGTTCAACCTGCTGAGGATTTGGTTTTCGTGCTGTGGGTGCCCCATGCTGTCTGAACCTGCTGGAAAAGGGCTGCTCAAAGGGCAGGGCTGCCCAAATCTAAGCTGATACAGCAGGAAAAAAAATCCATGGACAAACCCTAAAACAGAGGGATTTGTACCTTTTAGATCTCATGTGCATCTCCTTCTCGGGAATGACTCTTTCCTTGGGTTTGAAGAGGTTGTCTGGCAGAGAGAAAATAAAGTTAGGACTGGAGGGATCTGCTTTTACTGAAATCTCAAGTGTCATCCTCCATGGAGCCGTGATTTGCCATTTCTGGTTGAAGTTTTGAAGGCTTAAGGCCAGATCCAAATCTCCAAATCTCTCCAAATCTTCCTCACAGGTTCCTTCCTTCCTCCTGGCTGCCTCCTCGGAGTGTCAGGAACTTGCCCTGGTACAGTCATTTCTGACTCAATTTACACCTTTTTTGCAGGGCTGTGGAAAATTCTCTGAGCTTTAGAAGGAGGAAAATGACATTACTCCTTCCTGATCAAGCGTGAAGAGATCTGTGATAATTCCAATCAGCATTTCCCTGGATACAGGAAAATAATTACAGATCTGAGCAGTTGGTGGTTCTCAGGAACAGGTGATTTTAACACCTTCCTTGCAAAAATGGGTCCTGAATGGGAAGGGAGGGTGTTTGTACAAGGTGGGAAGCCAGAAAATAAATGAGATCTCTGTTGTGATCTGTGTAAAATTCATGGAATCCCAGAATGGTTTGGGTTGGAAGGGACCTTAAAGATAATTTCATTCCACCCCTTCCACTGTCCCAGGGTTCTCCAAGCCCCATCCAGCCTGGCCTTGGGCACTGCCAGGGATCCAGGGGCAGCCACAGCTTCTCTGGGCACCCTGTGCCAGGGCCTCCCCACCCTCCTGGGAACAATTCCTTCCCGATATCCCATCTAAATCTCCCCACTTTCAGCTTAAAGCCATTCCCCCTTGTCCTGTCCCTCCATCCCTTGTCCAAAATCCCTCTCCAGCTCTCTTGGAGCCCGTCTAGGCCCTGGAAGGGGCTCTGAGGTCTCTGGACCCTTTTCCAGCTTGAACAATCCCAAGTCTCTCAGCCATTCCTCACAGGGGAGATGTTCCATCCCTCCAATCCAAAATCAAAAGGAGCTCTGCAGCAGTTTCAGTTCTGAACTGTTGCAGTTTCCAAAGCACAAACTGAGAAAGGAGAAAGGCTCTGAAGCCTCCTCTGCCTCAGGACTGACTTTCCCCCACTCAGCAGTTGTCTACACTTAATCAGCCTCGCTAAATCTTCAGTACACACAAGCCACATGCTCGATTTGCTAGGAAAACATCATTTGTCTTTTATTTATTGGTGTTCTAATGCTCGTTTACGTGTTGATTCACTTGAAAGGAATAAACACTTGGATGCTGTTGCCATCCAAACAACCCTGAAAGTGCAAGGAGCAGATTTCCTGTGACCCAGGGACTCCTTCCACTGTCCCAGGTTGCTCCAAGTCCCGTCCAACCTGGTTTTGAACATT
Organism: Pachycephala philippinensis; assembly: GCA_013397055.1. Taxonomy (NCBI): domain Eukaryota; kingdom Metazoa; phylum Chordata; class Aves; order Passeriformes; genus Pachycephala; species Pachycephala philippinensis. Next base: position 331,036 of record VWZT01016996.1, on the reverse strand, counting down.
TCCAGGGATGGGGCATGATGATATATTAATATTCCAGCCCTCTTTGTGTAGCCACCAGGGATTTGCAGATCCACTTCCCATCCCATATACAGCACTACAAACTAATCTGCGTTTTTCTTATGAGTCCCTAAGAGAGTTTGGCCTCTAATTTCAATTTCTAGGAAGCACCACAGAAGGTGGGAGCTGTGCAGGTGCTGTTGCTCCAGAATAATCCTCTCCTGCTGGCACAGAAGGGCATCAGACCCATCACTGCCATGGTTCTGCCTGGAACAAGTTATGTGGCTGTGCAGGGCTTTGAAGGGATGGATCCAAAAGAGACTCTGGGGAAAATCCTCCAAGAAAATCATAAATCCACCTTGGTTATAAAAATGCCTTTTGGGCAGCAGCGTGGAGCCACGAGGTTAATTCTCATGGCTGAATATTCCTGCAGCATCTCCCAGCTCGCTATTTACGAGAAGAAAAATCCCACACAAACATCAAGCAGAAATCAGGCTAATCCTCGATGGATTGTAGGATTAGGATGCAAAAGTTAAATGAAAAATAAATTAAAAAAACGGGTAGAAATGAGAAAATAAAAGTCACGTGTGCATTTAAATAGTTGTTAATCCTCGGCACCGAGAAGAAAGAGCATTTCAAAGGGGAAGAGCAGCAAACGCTCAGAGCTGAAATAACCTGCCAAGCTCATCGTGGAAACCTGAATTAAAGCTCTTCCCTACCAAGCAAAGATCAAATGGGCCACGAGGTGGACAATTCTCCAAGCTGATAGGCTTCTGAATTGCGTTTTAGCAGTTCCTTATCAAAGCTCCTTATCAGATTTCATAGCCTTGGAGGACTTTTGGAGACAACCCTTTTGACTGGGGAAAAAGAAGGGATTTCAGAGCCAACCTTCAGCATTTCCAAGGATGCACCACAGCTAAATAAAGGCTTAGACAGAGAGGACTGAATCACCTCGTTGGTGTTTTATTCAAACCTCGTGAAGCTCCTGAGCTTCTGGCATTTACAAGTGGTCTCACATCTCCACTTCAGCAAGCTGTAAATGAATGTAAATGGGTCGTCCTTGTAATGTATTTTAATTAATGCTAAACTGCACCTCCAAGAGGATGAGTAACTCTCCTGCTTGGGAAGTGAGTAAATATTTAGACAGAGAACAGATAAAATGATTGTGTTGGAAGCAGCCCCCAACCTCCTATTTACCACTAAATCACTGGAGCGCTTCCAAGAGAAAAACGGTGGCAAAATTTATCAAAATATGCAGAATATAGATACATTTTCTTCTAACATGAATGTGAATTCTCAAGGTTTGGCAGGAGCTAAAATATGCCTTTGAGGATATGTGAAAAGCAAAGCACTGCTGGTGGTGGTTCTCTAATTTGTCTGCTTTTGCGGTGAACTAAAAAAATAACTCACCAAAACCCCATTTGCCCAGAGAAATCCTAGGATACAGAACATTTTTGTAAACAGTGGGGTTTTTTAAATCAACAGTCCCCTAAAAAACAAATTAACTTTGATTTTAAGATAAATGTGGAGGTGATGGTGAGCTCGGCATGCCCATAGGATTTTCCTGGGAATTCATCCAGGGAATGTAAAGCAGTGCCTGCACCCAGGGGTGCTGATGCCTAAAAAGGCCAACCCAGAAACAGAGACTGGACAGCAGTAAGGGAATAAAGGTGGATATTTATTTGAAAGGCCTTCAGAGGCACACCCTGGGCAGGCCAAAGGCTGCACCCAAGATGGACCCCGAGTCACGAGTTCTTCACACTTTTATAGCTTTGGGCCATTTGCATCTCAACCCAATTTCACCAATGAAACTTTAGCTAATGATGGAATTTCCCCTCAGCTTGCCCCCCTTCTCAAGATGCTGGGTTACACATTTTGGGCCTAGGCCGGGCTGGGTGTCCTTGGAGAGCAGCCTGGAGAGGCTTTGTTCTGTCTGTCTCAGCATGAGAGAGCAGCAGCTCCCAGGCTGCAGGACACTGCAGAGTTACACACTGGGAATGCAGAATTTGAAACATATAAAAGTTAAAACCTAAGGTATCAGTGCTGCCCAGGCTTTGCACATCCTCTGTCAGTGACTTTGTGCACTGAATTGCTTCAGCTGCCAGGAGCACGTGAGGTTTTGGTGTTATTTACACAAAACGCAATAACCCATGAGTTAAACGCAATAACCCATGAGTTAAAGGGTTGGGGGAAAGGCTGCCTGGGTTTCTGCTCACCCCACAGAAATCCTGAAGCTCACAAGTGCTCCTTGCCCCAAGAGCATGCACAGGAAGGGGGCTCCCAGGTTTTCCAGCTGTTCATGTCTCTCCTACTACTACTGGGACTTCTGACCCCCCCCACCCCAATACTTCAGTCGTTATGGAAAACATCACTAATATCACTAAAAAGCAGGGAAGTTGAGAGGCTTATGAAAACATTTTCATAGTAAATGAATTTCGGTGGTGATGCAGGAGATTTCCATCCTCTCTATCCAAAGGATACTTAAACATTCATAGATTTTATCCAGAAAACAAAATAATTAGCATCTCACCTGGCATTCCTAAATCTTTCTCAATTCATTAGAGCATATAAATCCTAAAAAGCATTTTTTTCCCCAAAAAATAGCAGTTATTGGAGCAGGTTGGGCAGAGTTAATATGAGTTTAATAATATCTTCAAAACAGGTCATTCCTCTTCCTAATTCCATTATCTGCAGTTTAGGCTTTATTCAGAGCTGCCAGCCAAAAAGGCCAGAAGGATGGGTGGCACTATTAAAAGTTCTAATGGGGAAAAGGGACCTGGGAAAGGACCCCAATAAAGTCCCAGCTAAGCACCATTGTGAAGACCACAGGAATGCACCTTAGTGTAGGATTATTACAAATTCTCTGATTGCCACCTTCTCCTCCCTCAGTCCGAATAAAAACCTCCTTGGCCCAGAGCTGCTGGAGAAACCCACCCCTGGAAAACCCAAACAAACAGCAATCCTCACCCTTCAGGCTCCAATAAAACTTTTGGGGAAGGTTTAGAAGCACGACAGAGGAGATATAAATTGTTTCCAAGATATTGCTAAAGACACAGGGTTTGGATGCAAATCCAGAGGAACTCGGCAGGCCCCACTATTAAAGGGTAACCTTCAACTTATATGGCCAATTCCACTGAACCACCACCCCCTCAAAGGACAGGAAAAGGGAAGGTAGGATAAAAACCCCAAACGTGCCTGAGGAATTGTGTAAAACCTCCGAAAGCGCCTGTGCACACCAAGATCACAGGGCTGTTCATTATGTAGATTTAAAGGCCTATAAACAGCTGGTAGTCCTGTCACTGCAGTAATTACATTACGGTTTTGGAGATTTAAATGCAGTTATTTGAACATTGTTTCTATTCAGTTCGTCACAGTGGGATCTCTAATTTGTTCGACACAGTCAACAGCAGAGTTGTCTATCTTGGGCTAATTAGCACTCTCAAAATTTAGCAGTGCCGATTACACAGCACAAAGGCTGCCTGAGAGTTGCAGGTTCCGTGCCTTCAAAGAGCTCTTGTGACGATAAAATCTCGTGCAGGATAAACATTTTCATTTTCCTGAGATTACTTTCAGCGTTTCGTAAAACCCCGCTCGTGAAGGACAATTAAAAACTGGAAAACAACTCAGGGTTTTGAGCATGGGAAGGTAAATGGGAACTGCACAGATGTTGGTATTTATATGGAAACACTGCTGAATGCAAATTATTCCTTTCTCTTACAAGGAGCTAAAGTTGTAACAACACTGTCAAAATATGGGGAAACCCTGCTAGTCAATAATTTCACATTATCAATAAAGATGTTTTAGGCTGATACAATAATCTCTCTGGGAGAGAGAAAAATCTCTGCAGGTCTTTGCTCTGGGTGTAAATTATTTTATTAGAATAAAAGCTGCAAGACCAGAGAGAAGCACATTTACCAAGCTTATTTGAGAGAGAGATAAGTGCAGCAAACTCCTCAAAACACCTCGGGCTGCATTTTGTGCCCCATTTCCACCTGAATAAAAGAAGGCACGCACCTCTCCCCATTCTGGGTCACACTTGTGTGTGGGAAAACAATTAACTGGGCAGGGAATGTCTTCTTGAGGTGGGAAATTATTTGGATAATTCTGTTACAGTCAGTACTTGAGCTAAGTGTGCTGCATGACCTGCTCTGGCTGGCCAGCCTCAGATGGGCTCTGATCCATCCTCGGGTCAGTGGAAATTAAACCCATCAACCAACCTGCTCCTGGGAAAAAGCCCTTTGGAAAACGTGTGAGGGTGTGCTGGCAGTGAGCCCTGTGAACCTCAGAGTTTCACCTCCACAAATCCCAAGATATCAGGAAAGAGAAAAAAAAAACAAGAAAGGAAGGAAATGATCAACAACCAACCACAAGATCCCAGCCTGGAGCCCAGAGGTGCCATCAATACAAGCCTGAATGCTTAAGCACGTTTCCAGCTCATCCTTTTACCCTCCAATTCCCAGTGTTGTTCCAGGGGGTGTTGCTGTGAAGGAGCAGCCCGATTCCCCAGAGCAGGAAAGCTGTGAGAGGGCTGCACTTGGCAGAGATTTTTAAGAGAACAGAGAGGTTGTGGCTGCCCCTGGATCCCTGGAAGTGTCCAAGGCCAAGCTGGACATTGGGGCTTGGAGCAACCTGGGATGGTGGAAGGAGTCCCTGCCCACAGCAGGGGAATGAAATTATCTTTAAGGTCTCTTCCCACCCAAACTATTCCATGAAGACTTTGCCTGTGCACTCTTTCTTCACTAAGAGATTTCCTGGAAATTATCTTTAAGGTCTCACCTATATGGTTCCTATAAATGGAACCATCAGCAATGGATCTCTGTCATCAGCAGAGACATCAGAAGCACAGAGACATCCAGTGCCCTGGGTGAGGGAAAAATAAATCCCCCACTCTGGGTCTCACTTGATGCCTTAGGTTTTAGCTTTTATATTTTTCCAATCCTGCATTCCCAGTGTGTAACTCTGCAGTGTCCTGCAGCCTGGGAGCTGCTGCTCTCTCATGCTGAGACAGACAGAACAAAGCCTCTCCAGGCTGCTCTCCAAGGACACCCAGCCCGGCCTAGGCCCAAAATGTGTAACCCAGCATCTTGAGAAGGGGGGCAAGCTGAGGGGAAATTCCATCATTAGCTAAAGTTTAATTGGTGAAATTGGGTTGAGATGCAAATGGCCCAAAGCTATAAAAGTGTGAAGAACTCGTGACTCAGGGTCCATCTTGGGTGCAGCCTTTGGCCTGCCCAGGGTGTGCCTCTGAAGGCCTTTCAAATAAATATCCACCTTTATTCCCTTCCTCCTGTCCAGTCTCTGTTTCTAGGTTGGCCTCTTTGGGCATCACACTGATGAAACCAATCCCGCTGCACAGCAGCATCCACCAGGACAAATCCCAAAATATCGATTGCCAGGACTCAGAGCAAGTTAAATATGCTCAGCAATGTAACAGAACCCTACAGGGCTGTGCTTTATCCAGAGATCTTGGATTTCCAGTATTAGCTCCAGTTCTGCTTAAATAACAGACACGTGACACTCCTGTCATTATAAAAATATTAAGGTCTTGCAAACAGAAAACCACATTGGCTACACGAAGGCAGATGAGTTACAGAAACCAAAGATTCTCTTTAGACAAATTTACCTTTAATGACCAACCACTAAAAGATGGAAATAGTCATTAACTTCAATAATTAATGAATATATTTCAATATTATGATTTTATTACTCATTAAGCAAGCATAAAGATTAAAATTTAATTGTAATTTAAGGAGGAATAAGTTAAGCCTTTCATTTTTTTTGTTTCATAAAGTATTTGCCGAGCAGTTTGGGGGACTTTCAAAGATGATCAGACAAAAGGGGGAGATTTTTGCCACTTCCTCTAAGACAGATGACAAACTCCTGGTCTGTGCCACTGCTGCTGGCAGAGCTCATGAGTCCTCACACTGCACAGCCCTGAGAGATCTGATTCCAGGTAAATTAACTTGGATAATTGAAATGGTGAATTAATTCTATTGAGTCTTTAAGCAGAATTCATGCCTTGTGTTGTTTCCCTATGTTTATTTAGCTCTCACTATAAAATCCCAGGAGGTCTCTGGTGTAGGACAGAGCCTGTCAACTCCACCACTGGAAGCTGGAATTCTGCAGGCATGTCCAAGAGCCCTGAAATGGGGCTGCACTCACCTCTCCTGCACCCACCCTCATTCCCCGGGGAGCCAAAAAGCTGTCTGTGTTTCCCAGGGTTGAGGACATCAAATATTCCCTTTCCTCCATCCTCCAGGTGTCTTTTCTAGTTTGTTTAATCTTTTCAATTAATTTGCTTTTCAGTAGAATAATGTATCTTCAAGCAGGCACAGATTTAAAACCAAGATGTAAAGAGGAATGCCAATCAATCAAATAAATCTTTGTTCTTTAGTCAACGGAATTAATTAACATCCAGATGGCAATTAAAAAAAAAAAAAAAGAAAAAAGAAAAGAAAAAGAAAAGCAATTTGTTTAACATCTTGTGCTTAGATAACATTTACAGAGGTGCTGTGTGGGCTGTGAGGGAGAGAAGGGTTTCCCTCACTGGGGGTTGAGGCTCTTTGCCACAGCCTAATCAGCTTCAATTAGGAAATCACAGACTTTGGATGCCTTGATTTAGCAGGGCTGGGCAGACCAGAGCTCTTTCCAAGCCTTGAGATTTCCCAGCAGCAAGGCCACACCTAAATCTGGGGCTCCTATCCCAAACCCCACCTGCCCCCCAGCTGTCACCTCTGTCCCCAAACTGGTCATTCTGTGAGCTGGGAGAGGATGAAATGTCATTTATTGCCATCACCCCCACAACCAGCACCAAGCTGAAGACCACACCTGCATGTGACAGTGACAAAAAGTCCCCAAGGAGGTCTCTCCCAGCTGTCCCAGAGCACAGAAAGCTCCTCAATCCCACTAACCCATCTCTGAGCTGCTGGGAATTTCTGCCGGGAGCAGGTGGAGGGTGAACCAAAACCAGCAGCTCCCATGTCTCTTCCCAAATTTAATATGGAAACTCCATCCAGGATTTCAAAGGCAGCCAGGGACCTGCTGCTGGTCACAACTCACCGCTGAGAGGGTCGGGGATGGTGAATTGCTTCTTTCTGCTGGCAGTGGATGTGGAGAGCTTGCGGACGAGCGCTCCAGGGGTGCTGGGAGCAGCCTCCCTCTGCTGAGCCCTCCTCAGCTGCACCTTGTGCTCCAGCCTCTTGAGCCTCTTCTGGGAGCGAGAGATGAACTGAGGGTTGTGGATTTCCAGGGCTTCCTAAAGGAAACAGAGAAACTGCTTTATTCTCAGGGAATTCAAAGGGAAAACCACGATGGGCATTGGGTTGAGCTCAGTAAGAGGTTGTTAAAGTTGATGCCTTAGGTTTTAACTTTTATATTTTTCCAATCCTGCATTCCCAGTGTGTAACTCTGCAGTGCCCTGCAGCCTGGGAGCTGCTGCTCTCTCATGCTGAGACAGACAGAACAAAGCCTCTCCAGGCTGCTCTCCAAGGACACCCAGCCCGGCCTAGGCCCAAAATGTGTAACCCAGCATCTTGAGAAGGGGGGCAAGCTGAGGGGAAATTCCATCATTAGCTCAAATTTAATTGGTGAAATTGGGTTGAGATGCAAATGGCCCAAAGCTATAAAAGTGTGAAGAACTCGTGACTCGGGGTCCATCTTGGGTGCAGCCTTTGGCCTGCCCAGGGTGTGCCTCTGAAGGCCTTTCAAATAAATATCCACCTTTATTCCCTTCCTCCTGTCCAGTCTCTGTTTCTAGGTTGGCTTCTTTAGGCATCAAAGTGATGAAAATTATTTTGGGTTTGGGTTGGAAAGGACCTTCAAATCATCTCATCCCACCCCCTGCCATGGCAGGGACACCTTCCACTGTCCCAGGCTGCTCCAAGCCCTGTCCAACCTGGCCTTGGACACTTCCAGGGATCCAGGGAATTCCATCCCAACCCCTCCCCATCCTCCCAGGAAACAATTCCTTCCCAATATCCCATTTACCCCGCCCTCTGGCAGTGGGAAGCCATTCCTCTTGTCCTATAAGGTTTATACATTTCTATGTTTTGAATTACATGTTTTTTACATCCCAACTCAAGTTCTTGATGTTTTGCCTGTTTCCTTTTCTCACCCCATCACCGAAGCAACTCGTCAGCGACAGTTCACAAACTTCCCTGTTTATTTACATTGTCAGATCTCTCCGTGGCTGATCCAGAAAGGAAACACTTCCCAGTCAAAGGCTGCTTCAACATTTAGGAATGTCTTAGGGCAGAAGACAGGAGCAGAGACGGGTCTGCAACATGTGCTGGAGGAAAAGGGAAAGTCCATCTGCTGCTGGAGCCTGGTACCAACCTGGGCCATGCCCACACCTACAGCTGGTGCTGGAAGTACCAGAGATTTGGGCAACTGGGAATTTGTAAATCCCCAATCTCTCAATGAGTTCCCCCACAGGAACAGCAGCTGAGGCTCCCAGCGGGGAGCCTGGACAACCAGACAACGAAGCAAGTCTTGGCAGTGGATACAAACTGCCAAAACTTCACTGGAAAGGAGAAAAATCAAGGGAATGTGAACTTCTGACCTCAGTCAGTTCCTAGGAAGCAAACACCATCCATGGAGGAAAAAGGGAGAAAAGGAAAAAAGGAAGAAAAGGAAAAAAGGGGAAAAAATAAAAATAAGCAGGAAAAAAAAGAAAAAAGGAAAAAAAATTATGCTTTACCCGCAGTGTCCATGGAGTTTTCTCCAGCTGGGAGCTGGATCCTGGCCACATGAGCAGGTTTTTCTCCCAAGCCACACCTGGAGAGCAGCCCCTGGACAGTGTCACCCTGGACAGTGGCACCCTGGACAGTGTCACGACAGACAGTGTCACCCTCCTGCCTCGCTCCCACTCCTCCTGTGCCTTGAGCTCCTTTGTTGTGTCCCTCGAGCCACGGAATTCGTAATCACCTTGGAGAGATTTAAAAGTTCGTTAGGAGTGCATGGCTCATTTTTTATGGGGTTCTCCACCTCATTAGACAGAGAGGGCAGTTCCTGGAGTAAGAAAGCCAGGCTGTGATTAACAGGCCTCATTAGGCAGAAGAGATCAGCTCTAATGGGGGGTGCTCCTGGCTGCCCTGTGACACCCAGAGCATCTCTCACGTTATCCAGAGCTCACACGGAAGCACAATCACAATTAAACCTCTTGGACACTCAGCTCTCCTTGCTGGTGCACTTCCCAAAAGTTGCATTACAGAAATCCGGGATATCTCACTGTGACCTGCAGTTGGAGTTCATTCCAATTTATTGCAGAAAACACCAGATTGTTACGGGCTTTAACCACAAATCATTTCCCTTTGACCACACTGAGACTTTCACCAGCACCATTGGTTTTTTCCCCTTTGTTTATAATCCAGTTTGCTTTCTGTCATTCCTACATATCCATTAGGCAGTGGAAAGACTCCATGAAAAAATAATCAACAAAAGGTTATTGTGCATTATAGGGTATTATTAGAAAAGCTGTCAATTCACGTTGAGAAAAAGAGATTATTTTCTACACTTATAAGTAAGTTTTAATGCTCACCAACTGATACTCCCTGCACAAATTAGGACCAAAAGAGGCTGTGTGCTCAAAAATCAGAGCTGACAAGATTCTCATTCAGAGGACAGAACAAATCCAAAATAACAAAGGAACTTCCATATGAACTATTTTGAAAAGTCACGCTGGAGTGCTCCTTCCTTGCCAAATAATTTGATTTCTAGAACTAAATATCTGGGAATAAAGCCCGTTACTGTTTTATTTCAATTTTTGGTTACAATAAACTTAAAATATTTTCCTCTTTATGACATATTGTACATATTATATTGTACTTAAAAAACGTATTAAAAAGATCTGTGTTGGGTACATTTGCCTTATAAAAGCCTGAACTGTATTTCCTCCCTAACACTGTTCTCACCAACATTTTGGAATAAACCTTGAAGCCTGTGAACATGAAATTAAATTCCTCCCTAAGCCAGGTTTACAGAGGTGTGGATTAAGCTGGGCTTTGCCAGATCTCAGTGGATGCTTCACTTTTGTAAAACAAAGTCACTTCCAGTTAGGGGAATGCCACGATTTAACTTCAGGCACTGAAAACAGCATTTAGGCTTCTAAATGGGTGACATCGAGTAGCTTTATGCTCAATGATGACAAAGTTTTGCCTACCTGCCTACAAAAGATTCTCTTCAGAAAAAACAGCTGTAAGAAAAAAAGGCTCTATGACCACTACAGCATTTTTAAGGAATAAATTTCTCCCAAACATATTCATACTAAACCCAAATTCATCTCAGTTGTCTTCTGCAGAAATACCTGGTGCATGAATACAGCTGCTTGTGTCACCTGCATTTTAGCTGTGACAATAAATGCTGGAAGTAAGACATCCCAGACAGTGCTGAACCCAAAGAAATTACATTTCACACACTGAAACCTTGTTGATAATCATAGTTCAGGCTGTTGTGTCAAAAAAAAGAGGCTGCAGGAGTGAAAGAGAGGTATCAGAGCAAGGTTGTAAAAATAACCTCACTTCTGGTATTGCTGGGTTGGTCTGGGGCTGCTTGACTTTGCAATTTTAATACTTTTTCAAGATTTTCTTGGGAATCTAAGCCTATCTTGGTCATTTTAATCTTGTTTTCTATGAACCATAGCAATGTATACAGTCAGATTTGCTGATTGATCTCTCACCAGATGACTCACGCTCAGCCCTTAAAGCTGGACAAAAATGGCCTGACTTTCCATTATTTCACTTTTTTTTTTTCTTTGAGACTGATCTCATCTTATTATTGAAACCATATTCCTGACAACCACAGTAGGATTTGTACCTTACTTTTTAGGAGCTGCTTTTGCCTGTGAACATTTTCTTCCCAGAGGATTCTTGATGACGCCTTTATGTTGCATACGCTGTCGGAGACAGACATTTTTGGTTTCAGGACGCCCTGTGCTTGGATCTCTTTGGATTTGGAGGTGTCTTTGGAGGGATGTGCCCTGTTGGATGAGCCATCAGTAGCAGCAGCAGCTTCTCTGGAGGCTGCACCTGGAAGAGAACCAGGGGCTGTTGTGGTCTTCCTGCTTCCCAACAGCATTGGTGTTCCTGTGAAAAACAGAAAAACAACTCCAAATCCTATAACGTGGGAATATTTTTCTTTCCTCAGCCCTCTAGCGCACATCGTTTTTATTGGTGTGGCAGGATCCTGCAGTTTTAGGTATTGAGTAACATCCTTCTCATCAAAACAATTTCATGGCAAAGCGTTGGACCTTTTGGGTTGTACGAGTTGGACCTTTGGGGTGCTGGTTCCTGTTGTGACTTTGCACGGAGCCAGAATGGGGCACTGGAAATATTGGGGATGGGAGATGCTTCTGAGGCAACCCCTCCACTGGAGAGGGGTTAAAACCCTGATCCCAAAACTCATTAGAACTTGGTTTTCATCACAGCCACCACTGAATCCATGACTATGATTTTGATGAGGTTTAAACAATTTTAAATCCTAGAATCATGGGATAGCTTGGGTTGGAAGGAATCTTAGAGACCATCTCATTACACACACCTTCCACTATCCCAGGGTGCTCCAAGCCCCAGTGTCCAGCCTGGCCTTGGGCACTGCCAGGGATCCAGGGGCAGCCACAGCTTCTCAGGGAATTCCATCCCAGCCCCTCCCCACCCTCACAGGGAACAATTCCTTCCCCATATCCATCCCCATATCCCCACATCCCTGTGTCCTGTCCCTCCAGGCCTTCGTAAAAGTTCCTTCATCTTGCTTGTTTTCCTTTTTAAAAGCAGATATAACACAATTCCTTTCTCTGCTGACTGATTCCCAGCTGCCCCTCTCTAAACACTTTTCTCCCATGTCTTGGTTGAGGACAGAGTGAAGATTAGAAGTGTTTTCCTCCTTTGAGCCAGTCCATGACAAAGGGTGAGATGGCACTGCAGGGATTTAAAGAATTTGTGGATGTGGCACTTGGGGACATGGGTCAGTGATGGACTGGGCAGTGCTGGGGTGATGGCTGGACTCTATGATCTCGAAGGTTTTTTCCAACCTAAATGATTCTGTGATTCTGTGTTTGACACTGCCTTATCTCAAAGCCACTCACTAAAATCAGATCCTGCCGTGTGGGAAGTTTTCAGCTCACTTTCCCAATCCTTAATCCACCCACAACAGATAAGAAATACTCTTCTCCACAAAATTATCATCTCTTATGCATTTTAGCGACCCGGCTGGCTGATGTCTCTTTTTGACTATCCAGTATTTCTGAGGAAATCGGAGGCATTAAGATACAGCATTTACTGGTTTTCCCTTTCCCTGTAGATCAGAGTTTGGAGCACAGAATCACAGAATTGTTTAGGTTGGCAAAGCCCTCTGAGACCATTGACTCCAACCATAACAGCTGAATCTCCTTTCTGCTGCTGCCCATCCAGTGAGAAGGAGTCAGCTCCTCAGGGGATCCTCTATGAGGGATCCCTGAAGATCAGCACACACAGGAAAAAAAACAATCCTCGTTTTTAATTAAATTCATTGAGATGAACCCCATCCAAAGCAATTTCACAGCCTTACAGAAAATCTGTCAAAGCAAGGAGGTGCACACAGAGCTCCCAAACTCTGGGGTAGCATCCAAGCTCTCCTGCTTTCTGACCGAAATTATTTTTCTCCTTGCTTTTCATACATTGCAAATATTTCCCTTATCTTTTGTCACAACCAAGCTCTTTTCTCAGATGGAAATAGTTTTGATGCAAATGCTCTCCAGAAACTGGACAGACTCAATTCTGTGCATCCCCTCAGAGCTCATGAATATCCAGGGACCTGTTGCTTCAGTTCCTGACCGATCCCATTCCTGCAGTCTGATGGCACAGAGAGAGGGAAAAACACTGGGACAGATTAATGGGGTCATGGACTCGAAGGGTGGCTGTGGGAGGAGCAGGAACAAGCAGTGGGGTGGGAGAAGATGAAGAAAGCAGCAGGTAGCACTGAGTAACTGCAGAGCAGCAGGGGAGGAAGTCCTTTCACTCAGGCAGCCAAGAAATCAGATGGATAGAGGGGAAAAAAAGAGGAGGGGAGCTAAGCCACAGGAAGAACCTGAATGGAAAACAGATCACCTCATTAAATCACCTTTTAAATTAAAATAGTTTCCTAGCCAGCAGTAAACAGAGAATAAAGAAGAAAGGAGAAAGGAGTTTCTGCTCATCCATGGCAGCAGCACAGTGGGAGATAATTTGCCTTCATATCAAGAAAAGGTCTGTGCAGCAAATGTGTGTTGAGAAGCCAAACAGCTTCACTCTCAAACTGCTCAAACCACTGCTGCATCCCCAGGGGGGAACATTGGCTGCTGCTGCTCCCCAAAACCAGCAGGAATCACCAGGGGGTCAAAATGAGCTGAAAGGGAGAAGGGTAACACAGTGGAGACCAGAGTGATGAGGGAAGGAGAAAACTCCAGGTCACATCTCTCCTCTCTAACTCAGAATATTGATCTGAACACAAGAAGGAAGAGCTGCCTGGAGTATTCACACTCCATTTACTCCTAACTACCAGACCAGCTACCCATGGATATTGGCTTCCAAGTGTAAGTACAGCAACCTTCAAGAATGGACAATTAAGCTCCAGGAAATTTCTTACACGTTGTGCAAATGGAGAAAACCTTCCCCTCTCTCTGCACCACTTCCCTGCTAGAAAGAAAAGTCACCAGTGGCATCCTCCCCACAAGGTCTGGGGGATCCCTATGAGGATGTGGGTTAGGAGAGAAGGAAAAGAAATACATGGGCAAAACTAAGAATGGGGCCTAAAATTAGAAAAAGGGGATGGATGCTTCTTAGCATTTTATGATGAAAGGTTGCCTTGAGAAAGAATTAGAAAACCCCCATGATTCCTGATGAAATTCAGGAATAAAATCAACACATCCTTCCTGCATGAAAAGTGTCTTCCTTGTGGGTCTGGCTCTAATATTCCGACTAAATCGTAATCCTCATTAGATTCACAGTATGGTGGGGATTTTTCCTTTGGTGGTAGTTAATTAAGGCAATAAAAAAGGTGCCTCTTGTTCTTGTCTAACACTGAAGGCAATCAGAATAATAACAGAGTCAATTTGCTGAACTCTTTCTTCCAGCTCCCTCTTGAATTAACCTTTCCCTTCCAAAGGTGCACCCAGGTGCAGCCAATCCCTGGGAAAACACAGCAAAGCAAACCAGACAGGGGCTCCAAAAATCGACTCCCTCATCCTCAAAGCAGCTCTCAATTACTTTAACCAATGCAGATGCAAATGACATTTAGGAATTAAAAAAAAAAAGAACAAGGCAAAGGTACTTAAAGGTAAGATCACAGCGTTTCCCTCTGTACACCCTGGACCCGTTTTTAATATTCTGAGTAGGGAATTAGGACTGTTACTCTCATTAAGACTATCTGGAATTGTATATCTAAATCCCCACCAACCCAACTTGAAATATATATGCCCCACTGAGAATAGCCAGAATTGCAACTGGATGACCAGAAATAGATGTTTTTTCTATTATCCCAGCCGAGGAAAGGCTTTAAAACTAATGAACAAAGACATGCAAGTGTAATGCTTTGGGAGATATGGGAGAGCAAAACTCAAAGAAACAGAAGGCAGAATGACTCCATCAATAAAATTCAGCCAGTATAGATTGTAGTTGTAAAAGTTCAGCTGCTTGTAGGAGAAAATTTAAGGAAGAAAGTCATAATTACATCTGGAGAAAAGTCATTCTTGCCCTGTGCAAGAAAGAAGATGACAACAGCTCCATTTTTAAATAATGACTTAGTGAAAACCATACGATATTGGAGGAGTTAAAAATATTCTGTAAAACCAAGGGTAGGTTTTCAAAAGCTCCTTTTAAAAAAAAAAAAAAAATCCTTGATCTCAGAGTAAAATAAGTATATTGTTTTACTGTAAAGTATCTTTTTACATTTCCCCCTCTGTCCCTTCAGGGGGTTTTGCTAACGGGAAGTGACCCTGCATTACAGCAGGTTAAACTTGCCTTTCCTTGAGACACACACAATCCAGGCAAACATCCCCTGTTCCATTGTTACTGCTTTTTTTTTCCCCCCATTTCACTTTACAGCAGGATAATTCAGCTTTTCATCCTTGCACATAACACTCTTCCCAGTGTTCCAGTGTGGATTTTTGATGATTTGTGACGAAGTGCTTCTTTGAAACTGGCCAAAGTTCATTTTAGCAGAGGCAGGGCTGCAAATCCTCCCTGGCCACCAAGTCAGCCTTGAGAGGTGGCTGGGGAGGGGACACTCAGGGTTGATTCCCTGTGTGTCCCTAATGAGATCAGACATCAGCACTGAGGTAGGCTTTCCATTACAGACCACCTGCTGGGGGGTTTATTTTAATTTAATAAAAGCCCCACATCCTGAGAGGAATTACTCCTCCTTTTATCCGTGCTGGGAGCTGATGCTGCCAATACCCCAAGCAGAGAGGAGCAGGAATTAACATTCCTTAAATGTAAGAAACTTCTGCTTCCTTCAGGATTTAGACCCAGCTGCAGAGACCCAAACGTGCCTCAAGCAGCCATCCATAATCCCAACCAAGATTCCAACCTCTGCCTGACAGAGACTGATGGCTCAATCCTTATCATGAATCAAGGCTTGGCACAGCTGAGCCACGCAGCCTTAGGTATGAACAAACAGAGCACATCATCTCAACAGCCTGGTAACCCAGAGAAATGGGAACACTGAGAGCCATGACAGCGTTATTAGTTATGCCAGGGTTTGTCAAGGGATGCGAGATAGGACAGAGGATTTATTTCTCAGATCGCTGCCGAGGAAAAGGCATCGCTTGTAATCAGTCAACGAGCTGCAGTCGGTCAGGGGTGCCATGAAATTCAGATGTTTTGGCTAAAATTCCTGCTGACCAGCAATGAGACTTTTGTCCCAAGCTGCCTCCTGATGCTTGTCAGATGACTCATTTGCAAGAGGCAGCATCAGCTGTTGCTCAGCATTAACATCCATGGAAACTACCTGAAATCCTGGTAATGGAGCTCTGCCCATGCTCCCTGTTCAAAATGTGACGTTTAACAAGGTCTTGATTCACCTTTCAATAAAAAAAACTGGGGCTGGATCCTGAGAAACAGGGCTGGGCCCTGTCCTCAGCTCCATTTCCAGAACTGCCAAGATCCAAAGTCAAGGTAACTTTGCTGGCTTGAAGAGAGAGGCTGAGCCAGCCCATTCCTCCCAATGAATGTGTCATTGCACCTGTATTAATGCTTCTTCAAACAGCCCTGCCCGGTGGGGATAAAGCTTAATTATCTCAGCTATATCAATAACACCTCAAGCTAAGAGTCTAGATTAAAAAATTATCTCTAACAAAAAAGCTTCTCTTTTTCCTAGCTACCTCTTTTGGGTTTTTTTTTTTTTTTTTAACCATGTTGACAGCTGTGGCCACATTTCTCAGAAGGAAGAGGCTTTCTTTTGGCAAAAGCTAATATTTGACTGTAGAAAGTGGTAATCATTTAAAACAGAAAGTGTACCTAAGAGCTGTTAGGCTTCAAACCTATAATCAGTCCAAAGAAGGAAAAGCTTCTTAATGTCAAGAAACAGCTTGTTTACAGAAGGCTTTGGGCAAAATTAGTGCAGTGGCTTCAGAGCAAACAATCCCAAACCCAGCGGATCACCAGCCCCTAACAATCAGCCTCTCAGTGCTGAAAGCCAATTTATTTTCTCAAAGGACTTTGGAAATAGTTAATTCACCTTGTCCCTTGGTGCTAAACAAGGGAACACCACTTATTCCAGGGAGGGGATGGGCACCAACGTGCTGCTCAGCAGAGGACGTGGTGCACCCACTCTGGCTGCCATGGAGGGTTTTGGTGGAAGAAGGTTTGCAGTGGCTGCACCAGTGAAATCTTGCAATTTAACACCCTCCAGTTGCACCAGGGCAGGTTCAGGTTGGGCAGCAGGAAAGATTTCTTCACTGACAAAGTGGTTAATCCCAGACACAGGCTTGCCAGGTGGAGTCACCACCCCTGGAAGTGCCCCAAAAAGTAGATGTGGCACTTGGTGATATGGTTCAGTTGACATGGTGGTGTTGGACTTGGTGACCTTGGAGGGCTTTTTCCAACCTTAATGATTCTGTGAAAAGGAAATGCTCCTGCCTGGCACCTGCAGGACATCACCTTACACTCGGAATCATGGAGCAGAATATTTTAGTGGGCAGCTAATAACCCACCCACACAATTTGAGGTGACTGCTGGCACCAGTGAGCTCCCAGTATCCAGCTGCTCAACTGCAATATTTGTATGTTTTACTAACATTTTTCCCTTTTCCTTCCTATGAGCTGGGAGAGGATGAAAGGAGAGAATATTTCCTTTTCATTAAACCTTTCATAATTTGGAGGCTGGTCAAGTACCTGGTAATTATTTTCTCATTTGAGATAATCAGTCTTAGGTTTTAGGCTCATGCCTTGAATCTTCACAGTTTTTCTTGTCGTGCCTTTTTGGCCATGCTGCGCCAGAGCCGTGTCTTTAACAAAACCAACACTCCCAGGCAACTGGTCCTCAGAGCGAGAGGATGTCTGTTCATATTGTTAAGAACCATGGAAACAGTTATTGAAAAATACTTTGAAATTTACTGCTGTACTTTCGAGACATTCCCCGTAACAGCCACAAACCCAAAAGCTCGGAGTTAGAAACCCGTGTTTGCATTTCCAGGATGTCATGCTAGAAGCTATCAGACGCTTTTGTAGTGACTCAAGGAGTAATCCGATGCAGTGTGACTTAAAAAAAAAATGTTCAGGATGATTCAGAACATTTAAATGGTGATTTTCAGGGTAAGAAAGGCATGGACCACTTGGAATTCTCATCATGTCCGAGGCACCTAGTTCAGCTCTTTCTGATAATTTACCTCAGCCAGGCTGAGCCAAGTATTCATTTCACAGACTGCACAAGAGTTGTTCCTAGTTTAAACCAAGTGTGAATTAGGGGAAAATGAGGCCCTTTACTCCAGTGGCATAATACAGTCACTGAATCCACAGAGCCCATCTCTTTTAATCATTATTTTAATGGTTCTGGTATTCCAGCCCGCTGCTTGCCCAGAGTGCTAACGAGTGACTTGCACCCTCCAGTCTTTCACTTCAAATTGTCTCACATTTTTACCAACTCCGACAGCTCAAGATAGAAATGTCACAGGATCACAGAATCATAGAATGGTGTAGGTTGGAAAAGACCTTTAAATCATCGAATCCAAACTAACCAAGATGGAAAACAGTGGAAGAATCAAACCCTCGGTTTTTACATGCTGAACTTTAACTTGGATCTTCAGACAAGAAGAATATCTTTGGGAAAATCTAATTTATAAGTTTCACTCATAAAAATGTGTTCTGTAACATCATTACCAGAGCAGACATCCTTCTGCCTTCTAGAGAAACAATGGCCTTTCTACCCAACAGCTTCACTGCTATGGCCCATACAGAAAATCGAGCCTTTAATCCTCAAAAGGCATTTCCTGAAGGAAACTTCAACTCCAGTCAACTTATTTTATGATCATGCCCTTAAACACACAAAACCAAACAAAAACACCCACAAGAAAACCCCAGAGAAACAAACCCCAAGAAAACCCAACCACCTCTGGCTGCTCATTGCCTTAAAACACAGAGAAATTGATAAAGAACAGTTGGTTCCATAGAAAAATGATCTCAGCCAGGGTCACTGTGACATCACAGCATCATCACTGAAAACCATCTTTGGCTCACACAGCCCTGAGCATCACCCTCCCCTCTTGCTGACATCATTGCCCACGATCTCCAGGGGTGGCCTGGCCTCCATGTGACAGGGCAGGGGGTCACCACATCTGCCTTCTGATTTAATAAATAAATAGTCTAAAGGAATGGAATATCAAGGAATACCCCTCCACGCTGATCCCTTATTTCTCCTACACCCTTTGTCCCATCATCTGATGGGGAAACTGGCAGCAGGCCTTTGAGACAAAGAGGGAAGCTGAAGAGCTGGTACTCCAAAAAATGCAAAAGGGGCCTCCAGAAAAGAAGAGGCATCTCCTTCCTTCTAAAAATGAATTAAAAACTCAAAAAAAGGCAACTGCTATTTCTCCTCACAGGCTGGACTCTGTCTCAAAGGCTGGCAGCATCTTCCAACGTCACCTGTAGCAGGATTGCCAATTCCTCACTGAGTTTTCAACATCTGAAAGGATCAAATCCTCAGTTTCTGGGGATGCAGCACACGAAGGTCACGCTGCAGTGTGACACGGGCCCAACGACACAGAGTGTCTAGACTAAGGAAAATTGACAGCCTCCTCCATTTTAAATTTATCCCAGATGAAGTGAAACATCAAAGGAGCTCCTTTTAATGGGCTTTTTGGCATGTGGTCCTTTGTTCCTAACAAGTCAGCACCAGCTGCTGTGTCCATAATGCCAAGTCAGTAACGTCCCCAGCCAGATTCTTGGCTGGTGTAAATCAGTGTCACTCCTCTGCAGGCTGAGATTTCCATTGGTTGACATCAGCTGAAGATTTGGCTCCCTGTGCTTAGCAGGTGCAAGCTAAAGTAAAATCTCCTGTGCCATATTTCATATTTCTCCTGTCTTCACCACCGGCTCTGCTGCACACATTTGCAGGGTGGAGAGTTAATTAACATCATCTGGAGCTGCTCAAGTTTCTATACAATAAATTCCATATTGTAAGGAACTCCTTTCCTCTAATTATATCTTGTTCGTGTATATATATTTATATATATGTATTTTTATATTTACACACATACAAATCTCTTACTCTGGCTTTTTGCATGGCGACTTTCCCATAAACAGAAGATGAGGTGAGAACACCAAGACAGGCCACATTCCTCCATCATAATGTTTCAAACACTATTTAATTAAATGAAAGTAAATATTACTTATGGCCTTCAGATTTCCTAATTAACCCATTTTGATTACCAGGCTTATATATTAAAGGTGACCCACAATATTTTTTTGATACACAAATGTCTCAAACACCAAGAGCTCTTCTTTTAAAATAAAAATGTATTTTTGTTTTGCAGGTAGCAGCTTATCAAAGTCCCACAGCACCAGCTGTTCTGATTTTACTTCAGTATGAGCAGGAATATACATAAGTGCATCAAAAAATTAAAATAGATCTTGAAGCAAATTAAAGTCTAGTTATTTACCCCTTAAAAACGTGCTGCTGACTTCAGCACTTGTTAATAAATAAGTTTAGGAAGGAAACAGGAGTCTGTAATCATCTGGGGCCATTCCACACTCCCAAAGCCCAGATCCCATCTCAGTTTTCCCCACTCGCTGCCTTGGGTTGTTTTAATTAAGTAAATTATGCTTTCAAGTCACCTGCCATGCTCTTTGGGAAAAGGTATAAGCAGCTACATTACCAAGGCTCTGACGTGTCTTGTTCACTGCTGTGAATGTTTCCTTCTCCTCCTGAGCATTCCATCCCTGAATTCTGGAAAAGGAACACTGGGAGTGCCCCCTGGACACCCCGTGAGCCGGGACAGCTCCCAGGGGCTCAGGCCCTGCTGAGCACATTCATCAGAGCCACCCCACTGTGCTTCATCCACCTTCCACTGCTGACTCCAGCACGGAACCACACAACCATCAGGGTTGGAAAAGACCCTTAAGACTGAGTCCAACTCTTCCCCCTGCACTGCCAGAGCCAGCACTGCCCCATGTCCCCAAGTGCCACATCCACATGGCTTTGAAATCCCTCCAGGGATGGGGAACCACCACTGCTCTAAGCAGCTGTGCCAGGACTGGAGAAGAAATCTTTTGGAGAAGAAATCTTTTCTTCTTTTGGTGAAGAAATTGTTCCCAATATCCACCCTGAGCCTCCCCTGGCCCAGCCTGAGGCCGTTCCCTCTCCTCCTGTCCCTGTTCCCTGGGAGCAGAGCCCGACCCCCCCGGCTGCCCCCTCCTGTCAGGGAGTTGTGCAGAGCCACAAGGTCCCCCCTGAGCCTCCTTTGCTCCAGGCTGAGCCCCTTTCCCAGCTCCCTCACCCGGGCCTGGGGCTCCAGCCCCTTCCCAGCTCTGTTCCCGTCCCTGGACAAGCTCCAGCCCCTCAAGGTCTGTCTTGCCCAAGACTGACCCCAGGATGTGAGGTCCCTCAGCAGTGCCAGCACAGGGACAGTCACTGCCCTGGTTGTGTGGCCACACTGTGGCTGATGATTATCTCACAACCCTGATGTCCCTAATTTTGGGTGGTTTACATGGCAGTGTGACTCACAAG
This sequence comes from Pachycephala philippinensis, assembly GCA_013397055.1. NCBI lineage: Eukaryota > Metazoa > Chordata > Aves > Passeriformes > Pachycephala > Pachycephala philippinensis. Next base: position 309,869 of record VWZT01016996.1, on the reverse strand, counting down.
ATGCCCTTTTGTCACCTCCGACACCCTCCTTGCACATCTGCATCTCAGCTCAGGGCAGTGGGATCCAGCACAGCACCCACCACCCAAACTGGATTCACTCTCCACCTCAGTTGTTCTTCCTTAGTATCTCTGCACTGCAGTTTTGGCTATGTCAACAAAAGAAGGATAGAAGTGTAGAGGTGAGCAGGAAATATTTTGCTTTAGAAAATAGCTGAGATGTGTGAAGGTGCTCAGGCATCAAGAAGTTTATGGTTATCTAAGCTTAAACGGATAAATTTAGATGTTGGCATTTATAATCTTCCCTAGAAAAGTGATGATATTGTTTAATCAAGAGGTCAAAAAGAATTTAAAATTGTCCCATTTTCTTTTCTTTTCTTCTTTTTAATAATTCAGCCTAGAGCCCAGCAGGTAATAGATAGTGAAAGATGGATGGAGAGCTAGATATTCATGGGGAATATATTCTTCATGAAAGCTAGGCGAGAAATTAAGATTAAAAATGTTCCTGTCTCCAGCAGAAACAAGACTAATCTTTTCATTTCCAACTTACCTTGTATTTATGAGACATCAGCTGCAGACAGGAAAGGAAATTGCAGCATTGCCTGAAAAGCAGCGTTAGCAGGTTCTGACAGCTTGTTAAAAGCCGTGACCAAAGGCAGGGTGATGCACATCCATCACCCGTGACAGGGACCTCGTGGAGCCTGGCCTGGGCTGGCCCTTGGCCATGTCTCTGAGGTGGGTGGGTCGTGTGGCCCCCCGTGGGACCCTTCACACGTTCCTTCAGCCGCCCAAGGGATGGAAATGTTGGCCACTGACTAAAAATAAACACAGTTCTGTCCTACGACTCTGTCCTCCCACGGTTCAAGTCTGACTTCATGTATAACATGGATTTTCCAGCACTTACAATCCAATTTCTTGCCAGATAATGGAAATCAAGGCCCAAAGCAATGGTGCGAGTAGAAGACACAGTCCACAGTGGGGAAGTATCATATTCCATCCTTGGGATGCTCTAGCATGAACCATGGCTTTGAACTCTGAGTCCCACAGATTTGGATTTCCAAATGTAATTCCCGTCCATGAGCAGAGCCCAAGATTTACATTTCATTAATAATCCTACAGTATCCTTTTCATATGTGGCACATGGTGGAAATATATAACTCTGGAGATTACCTGGCCCAGCCTCCTGCTGAAAGAAGGGCCTTAGATTAAGTTATCCAGGTCCATGTAAAGCCAAGTCTCGAATAGTTGGATTTGGACATGAAATAATATGAGTAATACAGTAAGTAGAGTCATCATTACTTCAGTGAAGTCACACAAAAGATTAGGAAAAAGACACTCCAAAGAGGCCATGACTCAACTGGGCCTATAGGAAACAGCAAACCCGGCCCCAGCACCTGTAAAGCAGAGAAGTATTTGGGTGCTCATTCCAACTGAGATCCTAATAAAGCAGCCTGTACATCCTGGAAATGGCATTTACAGATTTCATACAGAGAAGTGTAGCCTTGAAAGTAATTTTTCTTTTTTTTTCTTTTAGCATAGTGATGTTATTACCACTTGTATTTCTGCTGGCAGGGGGCTCTTGCCTACAGCTGCAAACCAATATAAACTCCAACTTTCTGGGTCATCAGAAATGTAATGGACAAAGTGCTCCCCACAGTTCCCTCAGCCATAAGATAACTGTGTTAAAGCACGAACACTGTGTCAAAACTTGCTCACTGTACCTTCTTTGCTGGGTCTCCCTTCTTTTTAAGCACTTCATTTCACAGACATTTCATTGCAAAAAAAAAAAAAATGGAGCAGAGCAAAGCTTAACAGGAACAGATTTGAATTAGTAAACGGCAGAGGAAAAAATATCCAAAATAACTGGGAATCTAGAACGGCATAAAAGTTCTTCTCCAAAAGGGTTGTCCAGTCCTAGAGGGATTTAAAAGCCCTTTGGATGTGGCACTTGGGGACATGGGTCAGTGGTGGCCTTGGCAGTGCTGGGGGCTGATTGGACTGGATGATCTTAAAGGTCTTTTCCACCCTAAATGATTCTGTGATTGATAATCTCATACCAATAACTCCTCCTCACTTTAGCCATTCCAGAACTAAAAAGGACTCACTTTTTAATTTCTCCGAGGTTAAAACCACGCCAATTTCCTCTCATTTTAGAGAGCAATGTGGATGTCCATGCTTTTGCCAGGTTTCTCATGATTTGTCCCATTGAATGGTTGGTGGCCGTGCACGAGCTCATTGCTTGGGTGATCCTGCTGAGAAAGGCTGTTGTTTTGGGGCATTATTCTGGTTGTTTATACAAACTTCACACAGGAAAGTTGTAGTAAGCTGATAAACACCTCCTCATACGTTACAAAGGGTCTGAGCAAGAGAAATGTATATCTTTACGTTCTACATTATTGCCCACACAAAAGGTGGAAGCAGTTAAAAAGGTAACACTTCCCATGTTTATTTACACCTATAGTCTTGTGTACACAAATGGTGGAAGTCCTTTATCACAAACCAGTGTTTCTCAGCTCCTTACCTCACTAGTTTCCTCCTTTCAGTAAAACTATGGAACCACGAGCAGCCTCCCAATTCACTTTCTAATTATTTCTAGTAAAAGTGGTTCTTCCATGCCACCGTGGCATCACTAAGCCCAGGGAAGGCTCAGTTTTAAATCTGGTTTATCACAGAGAAACCTTAGATGGTGTTGATCAAAGCCTTGAATACATAACACTCCCTTTGGAGTGATATTCCCTGATATTTGAAATTAGGGTGTGTGCAATGAAATGCTTCATTTGCTGGTGCCATCCCTTTATATTTCTCCCCCCAACCCCTTAGCACTGGTTGGCACTTCCCCTCTCCTGCTCCCCACTGTGCCTTCTCCCCTCCAACACCACCCAGCCTGGATCATGCTCAGGAAAACAGAGGAATATTTCCTCTCAGGCTCTGCCCCTGCCCTCTGTAGCTGCAGGAACAATCCCTGGGATTTCAGGCATGGAAAAGGGAGAGCAGCAGTGACTGCAAGGGGTTTGCACCTTGCCCAGCCCTCGAGGCAGCGTGAAGCTTCTCATCTTTCTGTTTCCTCCCACTTGCACACTGGGAGGGGGAAGGTACAAAGGAACCTTAGGAAGTGGCTCATGTTCATACACTGACCCTCAGATCAAAAAAGGCCATACAGGAACAGGGTAATTGCAATTAAATGTAGCCCAAAGTCGCAGGGTACAGAGGGGATAAATTTTTATCTTTGTGCCCATGGTAAAAGACAGACTCACTCAGTGACAATCTTCCCATCCACCTTCCCTTCGTGGAAAGTCAATAAACTCAGCTGTGGTTATCCAAGTGTTCTGGAAAATCCCAGTGCAGCAGGAGCTGCACCAGCCTGGGCAGGGAGCAATCCCCATGGCCCCTCTCCCTTCGCCAGGAGCAACGCTGCAAAGAGCATTTTGTTTGTAAAATGCTTGGAAAGGTCGGAAACGTGTTCAAGATTTGCAAACCTTTTACCTGGATCCATTAGATATAAAAGCCTGGGCTTATTCCTGTAGCCTTCTAAATAAAAGCTGAAAACAAGATAATTTTTAATTGCAAGGAGCACAAAACCAAGCTCAGTGCAGTCATCTCCTTCTTAATTTCACACCTTGAAATTCAGCCCTTATTCAAAGAAAAACCTAATTATTTTCAGGGAATAAGCACCTGCAGGTTGCTGGGAGAATAAAAAAAACATTACTCTTATAAATCATTAAAAAAAGAGGTTGAATGCAGAAAACAGAGGGCTATTTTTTTCTCTCAGCTGATGAGCAGCACACATCACCAGCATGGCAAATATTCGTGGCAGTGCTGGAGCTGGAAACCTCTGGGTTGTGCTCCAACTCCCTGTGCCTCTGCAGAACCAAGGATTGCTGTTATCTGCTCTCACAAAATCGCTGCGGTGGGGCTGCTCCAGCCTGAACCTCTGCTCCACCAGCCTGAGGTTTCTGGAAATGACTTACCTGCCTCAGCACTTGAATTAGGAATTTGGAGAGAAAACAGAGCGTGGTGGCTGCCAGGCTGCTCATCCTCTTCCTTCGCTGCTCCTGCCTTGTGAGGTCCTCTGGGAATATCCACAAACGCTGCAAGTCCCGAGGCAAAGACGCTTTGCAAAGGGTATTTACTACCCAAACGTCCTTCCTTTGTGTTCTCGTTCTTAATTACCTTATTTCCTGTGAAGTCCGCGCTCACGTGTGATCTGAGTGGAGCCCTGCTTGCTCCTGGGAGCTTCCTTGGAGCTGTCTCCTCCAAGGGCTCTCCATTAGCTATGCCATCTACTCCATCTGCTGTTAATCCGGCCAAACTGCACTTCAGCCTCAAGGACAACGTGGATCTGTACGTTTTTTGGCATTTCACTCGAGGCTGGTCAATGCACACGTTGAGCGACTTGTCCAGGTAATAGATGGTGTTTGGGCACGGCTGGGACACCTGGAGCTGGACACAGGAGACGAATGGAGGTGGCACTTTCTCCCTCCCATCACTGCTTTGCAGATCCACGCCATCCTCCTTGATTCCAGGCTCAAAAAGCTGCCTTTGGGGCTCGTCACCTAATTTTGAGCCAGACTTGGAAAGCTTTAAGGGAGGTTGGTTTGAGAGGGCTGGGGGAGGCCAGCACCCAAGGGAAGCAGGGATTTTGCTGGATGTGGGGGACACAGTTTTGGGCTCTTGTCCAGCCCCAGGGCCACATGCCAGGTCTCCAGAGCCCACAGGAACACGCCTGGCTGTGACAGTGATGTAGGCAAAGCCTCTGTGCTGCCTTGGGCACTGGTTTGGACTGGGAGAGTCCGATGGTGACATGGTGTCTTCTAAGGATGCCTGAATCTCTAACCCGCCAGGAAGCACCAAAAATGTTCTGCCAACGATGGCTGACGCGTGGTTAGGCAAAGATGGCTTTGTGTGACCAGCTCTGGGCTGGGGGATCAGGGCCTGCATGGGCAGGGAGGGCTGGGTTCCTTTGGGTTTATCCTCATCAGTCTGTGCGATGGTTACTGGTGAAATCAATGTTGTGGTTTGGGAAGGCTGAGATTCCTGCAAATGAAAAGATTCCCAGTTATCACCACACCCCATTTTCCTGTGTGCAACTGTTTCTTACCCACCATCTATCGCAGCAGACAGTTTTGTTCAAGAGCTCTTGCTAACTTTCTATTCATATTAACTTTTTTGTCATTTAAAAATGCACGCTCTTGAAATCAGCTCTGAATTGTCTGGGAGGCCTCAATGAATACATTATCACTCTGGTGAAGGAAAAAATGTTAAAATTTAAAACCTGTATTCCGTAGTATCACTGTGAGTATTTAACCCATCACCACGGATGGGATTGGTGGGTGTTTAAAAGTGGACATGACAAAGACATTTGCCAGTTTTGGGTTATAAACTCCCCTTTCACGGTGATCTGATGGAATTTAAAATGCATTTAAGTCTATTATGGATCACTGGCCTGTAACATCACATGCTGCAGAGGACATGGGGGCACCAGGGGCATGGCAGCTCTACAACCTCACCAGCTATAGGCATGAAAAATCTTCTCCCAAAAAAGTGATACAGTTACCCACAAGGGCTCTGGGTACTATTTTAATTAATTAGTTCCCTCTTTCTTATGATTCCTTGGTGACTCCTGCCGATGATGTACAAACACATATGCCCAAGATTGATTGACAGAGGCCCAGAGACTGACAGTGACCCAGATTAATTTTTCCATCCATGACAGGAAACATCCATCTTGACAGACCACACCTTTCTTCCCTCGAGGTGACAAAGGAGGTGCTTTTATGTTCCAGCTCTCTGACAAAGAGTAAACCTGAGTTTCAAGCCTCCTGCTATTATTATCCACCTGTCCGGGCACATAAGTCCCATGCAATAAAGCATCTGGCCTAATCTCATTGCTGCTGTAAATTGGCTGATTAGATTGCTCCCGCCCTGTGTTCCCAGGTCTCTTGATCCTAATAGAAATAAAAAAAACCCCAAACCCAACACTGAACTGGCATGCAGAATGTGAGGATTGGCTGCCTAGTGAAAGCTCATTCTGTGTTCAGGTGCCATTCATTCCTGATTTTTGGGAATTCACCCCAGTCCTAGCTGGGTGTTTATCAACTGATAATCAATGCCAGGACTCCACAAGGGCTTCCCAAAACACAATATTGCTCTTCCCCCAGGAAGAGGGTGATAGCATTGTGCCCTCCCTGGTGCCAGGGTCACCCTTCTCGGGGCTTGGGTGACACTGCACCGAAGCCCATGGGGAGATGATCTTTAAGGACCCTCCCAACTCAAACCATTCCATGATTCTGAGCTCCTATGAAACCATCCTCGTGTTCCTCCTCCACTCAGGAAAACACCACCAGAAACAGTTCCTTTGTGTCTCTTGGGAGGGAGCCTACTGGGAACCCAAATGGGCAGAGGCAGATCAAGAGTTTATTAACGAGGTGAAATGCCAGATAAATTTTATCAACTCTTTAAACCAGCTGCCTGTGGTTTGGACAATTCAATAATTTCACAGCCCCAGGAGAAGCATTTTCTTCCTCCTCTGTTTCTTTCATGGTTTGTAACAACATTTGCCTCGTATTTTCTTCACTTCATTTACTTCTACCTACAGGTTTAAGACCTTTGCATGCCGTCCAAAACTCTCAACTTCCCCCAGATTTCTACAGGGCACCAAAGAAGAATGTTCCTTGAGAGACTTTATTTTGGATGCATCTCTCATGCTCCAGTAGTTAATTTGACATTTATTTCTTTTGTTGAGGGCTGCACAGATGGAGACATCCTGCAAGAGTCCAAAAGCATGTCAGAAACGCTCCTGATTAGCTACAAACTGATGCACCAGTATTTTAAATAATTTACTTTTCCTTTTTCTGTTTGAATATATGTCTCATTTCCTCCTCTCAATCTTTAGCAAAGAAATGGATCTTTAAGGTTTGCCCAGCTCATCCTGTGCTCGTTGGGAGCTTTCAAGCTTCACTGCACCTTGTGAAAAAAACACACACACACAAAGTAATTGTGGTGAGCTGAAAACCTCAGGCTTTATCTCGAGGACATGTCAGGCAGAGTGTACTGATACTTGGGATACCGCTTGATTTAGTCTCGTGGGGGGTTTTATACAACTTCTTTTCCCCAACAAAATCTGCAGTTTTTTCCCCCTTACCAAGAGCACGCAGAATCACAACACTTAGCCATCATTTTATTTGTCTTTTCTGCTGCCTAAGCTAAGCTTAGCTAAACAAAACCAAGTCCAAACATACTGCTCAGCAATCAGGGATTGTTTTTTAAACCCTCTTGCATTCTGCTGACTGCTCTCCAAACAGAATTTATTTATTTTACCTTGGCAGGGCTCGATTTTCCCCATGCGCCACTCTCCCGCTGAAGGCCTGTGCATGTCCTCTGACCATCAGGGTTTTGTGTCACCCCTGGGGAAAAACACGGAGAAAGGAACATTATTTTCAGTGTTCTGGAGGAGATGAGTCAGAAAATGTGCTTTTAAATGGAGTGCAGCAGGAGGGAAAGAGTCCTGGAAATGATCTGATTGCCCTGGGATGTTTCTCCCCCTGCACAGAAGAGGCTCTTGAAACACCCCTGGGATCCTGTTGCAGGATTTGGACAGTCCCATGCTGTGTCCAGGGCTGATGCAAAGCTTCACTATCTCTGCTTTTGATTTCCATGGCTTCAGGCACCACTGTGAAGGGTCTGGGGAAGCCGGGAAATGGGGATTTCAACAAATGCCCCTTTTGTGCTCTCTGCGGAACGGGGAGCACAGACAGCCCAGCAACGAGCTGGATTTCACTGGCACTAAGTCACCTTCAGTTTAAAGAGCTGCAGCGATTCCAAACCACGTCCACAAATTCTATTCCATCACAACATTCCCAGTTCAGTGATAACTGTTCCACCAGCACCTCAACCTCTGCTTTTGTCAGGGGTTGTTTTGTGCGAGCACTTTTCCCTCTCTGCAGCTTTTTACATGGAGCTAATTTCCATTTAACACAGTCTGGGCTCTTGCACTGATGCATTACGTCTGCTGTCAACTGCTTTGCCAGAAATTACGTTACTTTCTAGTTTGTATTAAGCATCCAAAATTAATTTTCAGAAATTCTCCATTTGGACTGAAATCTCTCGACGTTCCTGGCTGTTGTTTCACAGCAACATGTCACACCACTGGTAAGACCTTTTGTATTATTTTTCTTCCACCCAGGCAGGCTGCCACAGGAGAAAATTTTTTGCTAAGCAGAATTTCGGTTTATGTGTTGCATTATATTAACACAGGAATATAAATCAACTCCCCTTTAGGAGGTGTTTATTAAACCATACCCACCACAACAGAATTCATCTCCATGGGTGAAGTGGAAGAGGAGGAAGATATCAGATCTACCCCTCAAGAAATCTTTAGTCCCACCACATCATTTAGAGGATGGTTGAAGAGCTTTTTGTTTTAATAAAATACACTAGAATGTACTTTACCACTCCCCCAGGATAACTCCAAGATGCCAGTGCCACTGTGTACGTCCATCACTGGAATGAAGGACATCTCCATGGGTGAAGGGGAAGAGGAGGAAGATATCAGATCTACCCCTCAAGAAATCTTTAGTCCCACCACATCATTTAGAGGATGGTTGAAGAGCTTTTTGTTTTAATAAAATACTCTAAAATGTACTTTAACACTTCCCCAGCATAACTCCGAGATGCCAATGCCACTGCGTACGTCCATAGCTGGCATGAAGGACGAGATTTGTTTTTGTCATTGAGCAACAGAGAGTCCAGAGCCACAGAGCAAACAGCTGGACTCATTAACCACAGTGTGTGAAAAACAGAGACTCCAGAAAATAGCCAGAGCAGAGGGCCCACTCCATGGTTTTTGGCAAAGGAATAATGCTGGGCTGCAGTCAGTGCAAAGGCAGGGAACCTGGTCTAGCACTGGAAACTGCTGGCACCAAACACGGGCGAGATGCCCTCGGAGCCAGCTCCTCACCCTGGCGTGGTGCACAGCGAGGAGGGCAGAATCAGAGGGCAAAATCCTTCTCTGCTGCTGGGGAAGCCTCAGGGAAAGGTTATTTTCAGTGTATCAGTGCTCTGGTGAATTGCACGTGGGCACTTTCATGATGAAGAGTAGCCACGTGTGCTGTGTTACTTATTTTTTAAAACAACTAAATGAGGAATAACTTACAGAGAGGGGTAAAGAAGAAATTCTTGGGTTGAGTAAGACATCAAAAAAATCCAGAAGTTTGATTAAAAAAAACCCTAGGTAATTAAAGCAACAACTTCCTCTAAGTTATCAATATTTTCCTGAGATGCTTTGCAGTCAAAAGCCCACAGTTGTCTCAGATCAAGCAGGAAACTAGGAGAGGAGGTCATCAACCTGTGAATGCCAACCAGTGCACAAGGAAATCCAGAGGCTGGCCAGGGATAAATCAGATCCAACAGGCCTCTTCTTCCATGAATTTCATTCAGATGCATTTCCAGCACAAGAGAAAGACTGAGGACTACAGGACCAAAGAAGAACAAGTTGTCAAAGTCCACACTGCAAGTTACACATAACAGCTAAATTATTCTTATCCAACGAACCTTCTGTGATTAGCAATAACCTGTGGGTAGAAAATTCCAATATCCCACAGATCCCTTGGAATAGGTTAATTCTTTAATGCCTAACTTTAAAAAGTAGCTGTTTCTGGAGTAGGAGAGACAGGAAGAATTGAGGTGAGAAGAAGAAGAAAAGGAAATTTTTTTTCTTTGCTAAATCATCCACAGTGGAGTTTTGCATTGCCTTTTGTACCCTATCCCCTGCAAGGACATTCTCATATTGCTATAGGAATCCTATGGCTCGAAAACACTCCAACTTTTGGCCAGTCACTGAATGTATTTGCTGAGACAGATTAAATGGCATTGGTGGCAAAAGCACTGGCATTCATCATGGTGTTATTAAATCTGTTGTTGGAAGCTTCATTTGTTAATTCACGTTAAGAGAACAAGCAAAAAAAAAAGAAACCCAAACCTTTAAAAAGAGCTTGAATCTGTGTTTGCAATGGAGGCACTACAGGGAGCACAAGGCTTTAGCTGTGTCACACACCGAGCGTTCAAATTCTCCTTGCTGACAAAACTCACGGCGCTGGAACCCTCGTCACACAACAAAATGCAAAGTTCACTTTTTCCCTGGTGCGAAGGCACGAAAGAAATGGCATTTCAAGTACTTTCCATCCCTGTGGGGAGCAGGAGAAACTCATCTCTCTCCAAGCTGAAATCCCAAGGATTGGTTCCACCTCCCCAGGCCTTCCCACCACAATCCACCTCTCCAGCTTAAAAATGGGAGATGCCATGAGGAATAAGAGGAGCAAACTGCTGGCACATGACCTCTGCCCTATGACATCTTCACTCTTTTTAATTTTTCCCCTCACAAATCCTGTTTGTTGAAGCAAATGCTACGCTCCTTGGCAAAGGCATCTGGACATCCGGCTCCAGCCCAGGGTTTTCCTAATTACGGAGTGCAGCTGGAACCGATTCCCCCAGTCTCGAGTGCCTGGATCCTGCCTCGGGCCAACTGGCAGCCGCCTCAGATAATGATTCAGAAAAGATGTGCTTGTAAATCAGCTGCTGAAGCCCAGATCGATGGCAAAGGTGAGGGTGCTGCTGAGGAATGGCGGCCCGGGAATGTTTGGCAGGCCCAGGCCAGCCCCACACGGAGCCAGCTCAGGTTTTGTGCAAAACTTGGGACTGGCACAAAAGACATGGAAAATGCTGGTTTCCCATGGTTCGAGTCTTTGCTACATGCCAGGCTGGGAGACATTGATGGAAAACCAGCTGTGAGAAAGACATGGAGGGGCTGGACATTGACACTGTGAGGGGCTGGAGCGTGTCCAGGGAAGGGAATGGAGCTGGGAAGGGGCTGGAGAATTCCTGAGGGAGCTGGGAAAGGGGCTGGAGAATTCCTTAGGGAGCTGGGGAAGGGGCTCAGCATGGCGAAAAGGAGGATCCAGAAGAGATCTTTTCCCTCTCTGGAATTCCCTGACAGGAGGGGGCAGCCAGGGAGGATTCAGGATCTTATCCCAGGGAACAGGGACAGGAGGAGAGGGAATGGCCTCAGGCTGGGCCAGGAGAGGCTCAGGGTGGATATTGGGAAAATTTCTTCACCAAAAGGGTTTTCGAGAATTGGAACAGGCTGCCTGGGGAAGTAGCAGTATCACCAGCCCTGGAAGTGCTCAGAAATCTTGTGGATGTGGCACTTGGGGACACGGGTTAGGGGTGACCTTGGCAGTGCAGGGGGAGAGGTTGGACTCGATGATGTTAGAGAGCTTTTCCAACTTCAAGCATTGTGTGATTGACACCCAGAGTGACACCAGGCAGAGCTGGAATGACTTTAGACCCCTGGCCCTGGCCTCATCCCCAGTTTTTGTCAGGAAAGTTGCATATTTTAGTCACTTACTGTTCATATGCTGACAAATCTCAAATGTGTGTCAGCACTTCTGGTGTCCCCTGTTCTGCTCCAAGCCCTGCTTGCTCTGCACTGGCCATGTCCCCTGTCCCCTCTGAGCCACCAGCATCACCTCACACTGAACCCTTCTGGAGCTTCCAGGAACCTCCAGTGCTTCCCTGAAAACACCACAAAATAGCACTGCAGAACACACAGACTGCTGTGAAAAGAGGAAAACTTCTCGATTTTGCAAAAAAAAATTATCTTTTTTGTTTATCTTTGCCCAACATCCATGAGACTGGTGAGGGGAGTTGGGCTCCCTCCCATGTCCATGGTAGCCAGGATCCCTACAGATCTCAAAAATTCCCAAAAAATCCCCAAAATTTCCTCAAACTCCCCACTTAGCGCTGGGGAGCTAAAGGACACTGATGGCTTGGCTGCAGGGTCAGGCATCAGAGCCATCACTCTGCTAACACAGTGTCTCACTTAAACATTATTTTTTAAGGCCTTTTCTTCCTTCTGTGTATTATTCTCACTGGAGGAAGTAATTTATACTCGATTCTGTTTAAAACATTAGAGCTGTTTAAATTACCTCGTGGCTTTTTGAATTCAAATACCTGCAGAAGCCTCGAGGAAAAGAAGTGTCATCATTAAAGATTCATCACGCTCCCTGCTCGGCGAGGGCTGGGAGAGATCAGCCTTCTCTCCTTCAGATCTGAGGTGAGTCATGCAGAAAAACCATCCGGACATTACGGATACATGGGAGATGAAAGCCAAGCTGGAACGAACACCGGAACCAAACCCATGGCTTCTGCTCTTCTTCATGTGTCATAAAGAAAGGATATCATAAAACTGCAGAGCCTGGTGGTGTCTAAAATAAAACTGAGCAGTGAAGCTAAAGTTCACATCCCTGCTATTAAAAGTAGAGACATGAATGCTGAAAATTCCACCTTTTGTCAGAGTCCTTGCTGATATTAAATTGATTTATAGGGAATTTGCCAAAGAATGTTGTGTTTAGTTGTTAGTGGTGAGAGTGCTGCATCTCCAGAAAGCCTTGGCACAGGCACAGGGAATGGTTTGGGTTGGAAGGGACCTTAAGATCATCTTTTTCCACCCATCTGGGACACCTTCCACTGTCCCAGGCTGCTCCAAGCCCCGTCCAACCTGGCCTTGGACACTTCCAGGGATCCAGGGGCAGCCACAGCTTCTCTTGTTGTCCTTCAAGGACATTCTCCTGAGCCTCCAGAAATGATGCTAAATTCAAGGAAGAGGGGAGGGCTTACATTGACAATCTCTGCAGGATTCTAGCAACCTCGGTGTAAAGCCAGGCAGGAATTTTCACCAGGATGCTTAAGGAGCAGAGGGAGCCATCCTGAGAGCCCAAACACACCCAAAAACCACACAGGATGTGCTCATGAAGGGAGGGTGACAGAGGGACAGTCCCTCAGTGCTCTTGGAGCATCTTTGAACTCATAAAAGTCTCCTGCACATCCTGACCACAGGGGTCAAACAGAGATGTGGGCTCAAAGGAGGGCAAAGCAGCTGCCAACTCTTCGCTTCAAACCTTTCCTGTCATGAAAAAAGCCAAACCAACACAAACAAGCACTGTGCCACAAAAGAAAGCACTTGAGCACAGCAGCACCAAATGATGGTGTTTCAGGGCAGCTTTGTGGGGAAGGCTTTCAAATCAGAGCGAGCCAAACAGCCTGGAATCATTTCAGCCTGAGCAGGATTCATTGTGTAAACAAAATAGAAATTTATTTTATTTTTAAGATGTCAGGACGGATTCTCTTCTGCTACAAGTGAGATTTGATAAGTGAATTATCTCTCCCTGCTTGCACACCTTGGAGCTGTGCTGGCTGCCTGCAGAGATGATTACAGGATCCACCACGGAAGGGACAAATGAGTCCTGGTCTGCTATCAAAGAGCCACAAGTCATAAATCTCTCATTATCCGTGCCATTAGAAGCAAGGTGCTCCTCAGGGGGCTTGAAAGAGCAAAGGAATTATATCTTCAAACCCATGTATAAGAGAAAAAAACCAGTGTTTTCATTATGCATTGCTATTATTCTTTATCTTCACTTAATAATATAAAGAGAGCAATCACCCCCAGCACATCCATCACACACACACAGAGACAAAATTAAGAATATTCTTCACTTTCTCCCTTTTCCCTTTCTCCTCCAAGTTTTCTCACTTTTTTTCTTTTTCCCTTTTTTTTTTTGTTTTAATTTCCAGTGATGTGCTGCTGGGCAATCCAATGCTGTCCACACATCTCGCCATAACCCTGGGACATTTCTATAATTTGGACACTTTTTTCTAAGAGGATTTGGCAAAGCGGTGAGAGATTGTGCACGAACAGCAAAAAACCCCCAAATTCTCTGCTGAGAAAAGGAATCCTCTCTAGGAAATCCTGGAAAATTCGGATTCCTGTATGAGGCGCCCTCTGCTCATACCAAGGGAGGCGAAGCCTTTGGTTTCTCACCAAAATTCCTCTTTGGTGACCATTTTACTCTTTTGGAATACTGCTGATATTTCTCTAAATAAGCCCTTCAGTGGGGTCAGGAATCCCAGGGATGGGTTTTGCCCTGGAGGTGGCATTTGGGACCGTGTGGGAACAGGAAGATTGGTGGGAATCAGCTGGAGATGAGGGGCTGAGAAGCTCTGGAAGTGTCACTGGCCTGGCGTGGGAGGCAGGAGAGAGTAAAAATCAAAAGCAAGGCATTCTTTGAGGCTGTTTCATGCAAGAAACTTGTAGCACTGACTTTTGGGTTAGACCAACCCGAATAAATATATTCAATATTTCAATATGGACACTGGAATCAGCTGGAGATGAGGGGCTGAGAAGCTCTGGAAGTGTCACTGGCCTGGCAGGGGAGGCAGGAGAGAGGAAAAACCCAAAAGCAAGGCGCTCGTTGGAGGCTGTTTCATGTAAGAAATTTGTAGCACTGACTTTTGGGTTAGACCAACATGAATAAATACATTCAATATTTCAATAGGGACACTGGAAGCACCAGAAGTTTGTAGAGAAAATAAAGTAACCAGGAGATAGAGGCAAAGAAAGGAGGCGAGTCCAAGCAACATCAATGCCTAAATTTTACTGATTTTAAGGAATTCTGAAGACAATTCCTGGTTCAGAGCCTTGCACTGAGATTCATTAGTACTTTCTGCCACATTATTTGGTTTATTGACCGCTGAGCACCCAATAACCTCCAAAAATAAAGATGTAATTAACAGAAATATTCCACAAAGGGCTGAGAAGGGTTCCTTCACCCCTCTCAAAGTCCCCTTCACAACATGGCTTTGAGACACCCCCTTTTTAGGGACCACATCCATTTCTGGAAGTTCAGGAATGCTTGAGACAGCCGGAAAATTCTTAAGTGACTGTAAACATAACAAATACAATGCATAAGCAAACAAAGGCAAAGCAGCTCGGCAGCCAAAAAATTATATTTATGACGAGTTATTCTAGTGTTATTATGAGTATTTATGTAAAGGTCATAACACGCAGAGAATTTGATGGCACAAATGGATTCTGTAAATAAAAAATTCCAGCCGTGTTGCTCAGAACTGGTAGCAATTACAAAATGTACACATTTGCCCAGAGCTGCTTGTGCATAATGAGAGCTCGAGGTTTTTGTGTGGCCTCCCAATTCAATATTTCTTACGTTTACCTGCTTTTGAAAGAGAAGAAACTTACAGAGGACAAGTGCACTGCCTGTTATGCATTTTATGGCTCAATATAGATCCTGCTGCAGGGATTTTTTCGGGATGCTTTGGCTTAACAATGGTATTTATTGATTTTTTTTTTTCTCCTTTTAATACTCTTAATACAGCGGTGACTCCAGAAAATGATGTGTGCCGTGGGTACAGATGTTTTTGTGGAGGCATCAAAGGAGTGATTCCAGCCCACATCTCCATCCCTCCCATTTTGTTTCCAAAACAAAGAAATGGGATGTTCACGAGCCAAATTTGACACTGAACGATTTGTACAACAAAAAGAAACTTGCTGGAGCTCCAGCCACGCCGGGTTTCATACAGACTTTTCATGTTACTTTTGTACAATAGAAGCATTCTTTTTTTTTTTTTTTGTGTAATACTTGGGATTATTCTTTCTTTCTGGGAACTCTTTCACATTAACTGCTGTGATTACAGCCATCACAAACTGCTTGATAATAGGGGATGCAGGAGGCTAAAACCAAGATAAAAAGAAATCAGCTTTCACAGGATAAAAACACAATAGCCAAGATTTAAATAGCTACGAGGCCTCAAAAGTTCAGTTTCTAAGTCGCTGGTGCCATCACAAATAGTTTTATTTTGCATAATTTAAGAATATTTTGCAGCTCCCTCTAATTTATTTCAGTTGCCACGGACTTGCCTCTATTCTAAATCTAACAGCTCTTCACACAGCTGAACTTTGCAGTTATTCCACCACATAAAACTTTTCGGTTGGTGAATTATTACCTGAATTTGCCTTTGGAAGGTAAAGCAGAAAAACAAATCTCTATTCACAACGTGCTTTTACTACACACCCACGCTTTGTTTGATCTTGAAATTGCCCTTTTTGGATTCCATTGCAACAGGTGGAGAAACAGAGAGGTTCAATAATAGAGATTAAACCAAAAATATTGCCATGTGACCATAAAACAGGGCATGGGGGCTGTTGGTTTTATCACCAGATTCAGCAGAAGACAATTGGCAATTGGCCATCGCCTTTTTTGTTTTCTTTTTTAATCACTCAGGCTTTCAGCTCTGAAATGGTGCAGAAAAGCCTGGAATCAATGATTCAATGTTAAAGCCCTCAAACTCCTAACTCCTGGCAGCTTTTTGGGATGAAACGTGGAGTTGTCTCCAGCTTTCTTTTGGCTGTGGGTGTCACCTGGATGGGAAGGAGCAGTGCTGGGGCTGTCAGCATCCAGCCCAGCCGTGGCTGCTTTTCCAAGGAGCCATCAGCTGCTGCCTAGCAACCACCCAAACCTGGTGGCTGTTTGTGTGTTCCAGTCCTTGTGCAAAACTCAGCTCAGATCCCAAATTATTGCATTCAACAATAATTGCGTTCAACAGCAGAGCTGCAACAGATGGATGAGAAAACGCATTTTCCTTGAATTCCTCGTTCTCCGAGGCTGTGTTTGTAAAATACACACACACCCCCCAAGAAATTCAATGCCAGGCCAATCAGAAAAATATTTCAATATGTGAATAGTTATTTTTCATAATAGTTGTCCTTTAGGAGCCACTTCCATGAATAAAGTCATTCATGTGCCTTTATATTTTAATTATGACATCACTAAGAGTGACATAGGAACAAACTTAAAGGGCTGTGTTCTCTTGGGCATGACACAAATTCTCCTGCAAAAAAGTTGTCCCTGTGGTTTAGAAGTCCTGGTTTTTTCCTAATTTTTATCTTCTGTGTCTACAATAAAGGAAGAAAAACCCCAACCAATAAAGTACAACCTTTTTGCACTGTGCTCTTTACTCGGATCACATTTTTAGCCTGATTTCCAAAAGGAATTTGATTTATGCCCTATCCTTCTTTATGCCCAACCTGGGGCTTTGGAGGTTGTGGCTTCTTTCAAGCAACTTGACAGCAGGGTCAATAGCTGATCTCCCAACAAGCTGACCACAAAAATGAATGGATTTGTGGGAATGAGAGGATGACAGAGACAGAAGTTCACCAGGTCACCCCTGTTTGATCCATGGACACGTTTCCCAGTCAGGCAGGACACATCCCTTGTCCTGGGAGCAGGGAGGAGGCACAGAGGGCAGAGCGAAGAGGGGATGGGAAAGGAGGCATGGGGAGGAGTGAGGAGCAGTATTTGGGTCTGGGCTCGTGGGCTCTGTCAGTTCTGCTGCTCATGGAACAGCCTCTTTCTTGTCAGCCTGGATTTTACATTTCGCATTTTTGTTTTCATTCTCTAAGAAGATATGGAAATCTTACAGTAAGATTATGGAAATTGAGGGGCTGGGAGAAAAGTGAAGTGCTGGAGGCCAATTTAATAATGCCACAGCTGCTTGACCCCAGTACTGTGATACCTTGGACACGACCACGTGCAACATCTGTCCTGTTTAAAGTCACAGAGCAGGGCCCTGCTGGAGCCATCACCCTCCTAAATGTGACAGACTCAGCATCAGATTCCCAGATTTTAGTGCAGAGAAAGCCTGGAATAATGCAGTGTGAAGTGATGACTGAGCAGCTCAGAACAACCAAACGCTGACACAATTCTCCATCCAAGGCAAACGAGGTGGCTGGGGATGGTTGCCACCAGCACCACGCTGTTTGTCCTGCAGTTGTTCCTTTCCACGACCATCTCTGATCCAGAGCCAGCACACAAACCATTAATTAACTCAGCTGCACTCTTCCCCCAGCCAAATCCTGGCCCTTCCCAATTCCAGCCTTTCCACTGGGTGCTTTGGGAGGAGAATTGATCCCAAATGTCTCTTCAGGGCCACCAGTTACAGGACGCCGACTTCGCTGAACGCACTTTCCAAAACCTTTTTGGTCACTATTGATATTCCCTGTACCATCAGCTGCCCCCAAATCCTGCAGCTGGAAGGATTTGGACACAGCTGAGCCTTTCCAGGCTCAAAAGGAGCACTCTGAGCTCCCACCCCTGCGCTGGTGACACCGGGGCTCAGGCGGGACGTGACCAGGTCGTGTTGTGCCCGAAGCCAAGGGCAGCAAAGTTCAGATGGAATGTTCTTCTGGGAAAGCTGCAGCTGGAAATGTGGATCTGAAAGTGTACAGCCAATGCACATCGCTGCAGCCCTCGGGCAAACTGAGTGCACCCTTTCTCCTCCTTTCTGCAGCTACATCTTCTTTTTATCCCGATTTTCCTGGACCAATAGGCTCAGGTAGATCTCTCTACGGGATTAGTTCCAGTTACTTTGGTTAATTTGCAATTTTAGTTCAACGGTTTTTTTTGTTTGGTTGGGTTTTGGGGTTTTTTTAAGGATGAGATGTGGTTCTGTCTGCTTTATTTGCTTTTTTTTTTTTGGTTTGTAATGGACTTTTTTTTTACATCCAACCCAAAAAGTTACCTTGGTGGCTCTTACATCCAAAGAGAAAACAGAGAAAAGCCTGGTCTTTGCTAGGACAAGCATAAATGTGTGCTGGGAGCGCTCCAGCAGCTGTCCCACCCTGAGCAGCAAAACAAGCCAGTTTTATTTCAAACCCTGCACCACGGAGCTCAATAATCCTGAATTTTCTCTCCCCAAACACATCCATGCAATCTGGACAGTGGGAATGCTAAACAGATGTGGACACACAGGGATTTAATCTAGAGAGCACTGCATTATTCAAGGGAGTTGAGGCAAAAAGGCCAATATTTACCACAGGAGTATTTACTGTAAATTAAATCCAACCAACAGCAGCCAACTGGAGAGACAAACACTGCAGGGATACCTGCAAGGGCATTGGGTTCAAGTTTTGTCCTCTTTAAACAGATTAAAACCCAGACTATTAGAATTTCTCCCCTTTTAAAGAGCAAAAAAATTTAAAATACACTCAGAGGTATGTGCACTTTTTGGTGCCTAGTGGGATAAAGGTCATCTATGATGCAAAAAAACCCCAAAACCCAAAAATTCCAGCAAGTCACTCATTATTTTAAATTAAAAGGCAAAAATGTTTCTCACAACCTAAACTGAAAGTATTATTTTGGAGGATGTGTCTGGTTTATGTCATATTGATTTAAAACCATTTTATTGCTCTAAATGTAGCGCTGCCTTAGGCAGAGGAATATTGGGATTAACACCTTGGCTTGAAATTTAGTGCTGATAAATCTATAAATTTAGATTTACATACTTCATTCAACAGTTAAGGGAAGTATATTAACTCAAAATTAGGTGGATTTCCCTAATTTATTATGGTCTTTTTATAGCTAAATAAAGTCCTGAAATGAGCACAAAATGTTTCTGTACCCTGGGTGCACATTGGTGTTTCTGGCTGTGTATTGGGATAACATTAGGATTTTACCAGGATTTCCAAGGTTGAGAGTGTGGGGTTTTTATGGGGTTTTGGGGGGTTTTGGTGTTTTGGGGGTTTTTTCCCCCAGAGAGTAGTTCCAGCTTAATTCCCTGTTGCCTTTTGAAAAACAGTAGGTAAACCAAGGTGTTACTGATTTCCTTGCAAACAGAAAACTAAAAGTTCCACCAGCTCCAAACCTTCCTCCCAACCCTTTGCTTCCCTAACAAAGCTTCCAGGTCATGGTTGCTCATTGGCAGAGCTGAATTAAAATCTGATAAATGCTCAACCCAAATTATTCTAACTTTACTCTCAGTTTCCTGGGAAAAACTCCTCCTTTTGGGCCACAACTCCAAGGCTGGGTCCAAACTAGCGGAGAAAGAAGCAGGGAAAGGAGCTTATATGGTGTGAAGTAATGCTGTAATAAAATGCAATATTTCCCTGAAGGAGGAGTTTGCAATACCTGCACCTAGAGCAGGTTATGATAACAGCCTCTGCTTTGTGGGGAGAAATAAACAGCTTTATGTTCCTGACCTCCAGCACTCACAGCCATGAAATCAGAGTGCAATTGGAGTTATTTGCTGCTTTTTAGATATTCGTTTCTCTTCCCCCGGTGCTGAAAAGGCCTGGCTGAAGGCAGCTTATACTACATTAGGCTTCCAACACCTTCATGCATTAGAGACTCCAAAGACATTTTTCCCCCCTCTCTCAGAAGGTGAAAACATTGAGTCATTTCTTTTAAAGATCTCCTGGAGGTTATTGCTCATAAAATGAAAGAGCTGGGGTTTGAGGCAGGGCTCAGGGCTGGGGTTTGAGGCAGGCCCCAGGGATGCTCCATGTCCAGCTGCAGCTTCCACATCCCCCCAGGACCCAGCTCCCATCTTCCCTCTCCTGCCCTGCTCACCCTTCCCTGGCTTAACTAAGCCAGGCCCCAGCAGCTTATCCGAGATCCGAGCTGGGATTAACGGGAGCTCATCGGATGCAGCCGCGTGCCAGCAATAATTAGGGTTTCAAACGCGAGCGCCTGGTGGGAAGGGACTGGCATTTGTGGAGTCCCTCTAATGGAGAAACAACCCCCGTGCTACAGGAGAGGATAATTTGGCAGTTCCAGTCCCAGAGGCTCAGAGACATAAAATCCAGCCTCATCAATGTGTAAGATTAGAAGTAATTAGCCCCTATATGGTAAAGTCATCGCTCAGGAGCTCGGCGCCGTCTGGGGACTTTGTGTAACGGTGCCTCGGGGACAAGTAAGATGGGACCTTTGACTTCCGTGATTTGGAAGGGGCTGAGACCTAATTAAATCTGCAAAGATGCTGTAACTGCTTTAAAAGGGATTTTTAAATATGAGCCATCTTCCCTTTGACTAAACAAACTAGGTGTATTCCACCCTGGAACAGGGAGAGAATTAATCAAGGGACAGCGAGCCAACAGCTGCTGTGAGGCTGCCAAAGAGATGATGATACAGGATTATACAGAACATTTAATAAGAATTGAGGGATATTTACAAGAATTGAAGAATATTTAACAGGTTTTTTTGAAGGATGAGGTTTTATTCAGCTGTGGTGAAAACCAAGCACATAACCCTCATGGTAAATCCAAGAGAATGTGGGGTTTTTAAAAATCTGTTTCTCCAAATGCTTATCTTATAATAAACACTGATTGCTTTGCATAAATAAAAGCTAATTCTCTTGTAAAAAATAATATACAATTTACTTTTTCACTCATTGAAAAAAGCCAACTTGCAGCTTTTCAAAGAGGGGTACGCAGGGCTATTATATTTCTGCTACAGAGTCCCATAAAGCAATTCCCATCTTCCTTTTCCTTAAAAAGGCTTGGCACTTTGTACTGGGGAAAAGAAAGGTTTTAAGTTCTCTTCTCAGCAATGATTGCCTCATTTATACGATCTATCTTCTCCTAAGGATGAAAAAAATTCACTGGATGATATTAACATTTTTCTACCATAACTCAGCCCTCTGCCTTTTGTCAGTGCAGAGCTGGATCCCCAAAGCCTGGAAGGTGAATGGAAAAGTATTTTAAGGGCATGAACTCAGAGCAGGACAACAGACACATCCTGATGGCAAAGAGAAAAGAGCACTGGGGTGACACAGGGACACTTCATCGTTCTGCTTAAAAAAGATTAATTAAAACAGCATCAAACTCATGTGTAGGCAGGTCAGTGCTGAGAGAAGTCACCATTTAGTCAAAAATCTTCAATATTATTTTTTTTCTAAAGTCTTAGAAACCATTTGATCTTCACATTTATGATGGTGGTAGGACTATAGTTATTTCTTTTATAAAAGAACCATCCTCAGCCATTCCTGAGTGAATTCAGGGTTATTTATACTGAATTTATCCATTGTTTGGACTGCCTGTAAAACTGTGAACTCAGTAATCTTTATTTGAGCCAAACGTGGCAAAAGGTTATCAAACCAAACCTATAAATACATTATCCCACACAACACATCCACAGTCAGCGGGATGACTAAAAACACGTTCTTAGCACGATCCCAAAAATGATTCACTCAACAAACATCACCCCTTACAAACCAGCCCCCAAAATCAAGAGGCCACCCTGTCACCTCCTTGGGGATGTGGTTTTGAGTTAATCATACAGAGATTTTTATCATGGAATGGTTGGGGTTGGAAGGGACATTAAATCCCATCCAGTGCCACCCCTGCCATGGCAGGGACACCTCCCACTGTCCCAGGCTGCTCCAAGCCCCTCCAACCTGGCCCTGGGCACTGCCAGGGATCCAGGGGCAGCCACAGCTGCTCTGGGCAACAGAGAGACAAAAGCCCCGCAGTAAATCCCTCCAAAGGAGAACTTTGGGACACCACAAGAGAATGACAGAACCCCAGACTGGTTGGGTTGAAGGGACCTTAAATCCCATCCAGTGCCACCCCTGCCATGGCCAGGGACACCTTCCACTGTCCCAGGGGGCTCCAAGCCCCTCCAACCTGGCCCTGGGCACTGCCAGGGATCCAGGGGCAGCCACAGCTGCTCTGGGCTATGCCCTGAGTAACTCAAACACTGCTGGGCTGTGGAAATCAATCCTTCATCACAATTGTGGCTAAATGGATCCATCTCTCCTTTAATCACAGCACACACATGGAATGGTTTCTCCTCTGCCCCATTTGGGCAGCTCCAGGTGTCACTCCTGTGGATCCATCCCTGAAAAATGCACTTCCAGCAGCAGCTCTGGGGAAAAGCTCCGTGGGCTCTTCCTTTACAAGAACAGAAAATTTAACCAGTGACTGTGTTTTTAGTAGAGAAGCTTGATGAGCTTGGTGGCCACTCAATCACCACGAGAAAAATCAACAGCAATCAAAGTGCTCTGGTATTTCAAACCTTCAAGTGACCTTTCAAGGGGATTTCAGTTTGAAAATACAGTATGAGGAAAAGCTATGGACTTGGGAATTCATCTTATAGCCAAAGCCTTTGCTAAATGTCTCGTGCTAGAAATGTAGAATAAACAGCAGTGGGGATCAAAGGCAGGGAAAAAAATGAAGGAAAAGGTGGGTGGATGCCCAGCTTTCATATATTATATAATTATATAATATATAATTATTTTTCTTCAATTCTAGGTGTTGGAAATGTCCCTCAGCTTTCAGGAGAGCAATCCCAGCAC
>VWZT01016996.1:245254-286557 GCA_013397055.1 Pachycephala philippinensis | reverse complement strand
GCAATCCCAGTAAGACAAACTGGGAAAGATGAGGGGGACACAGCAAACAAAAGAAAAACCCTCACAGAAAATACAGTCCCTCTCTAATGGCACAGTCCCTGGGCAGGAAAAGGCAAAAGAGAGAAGAAAAATAGAGAATTTTACTGGGAAAACCCTGGGGGCTGAGGAGGAGACTGCGAAGAAAGCCTGGCTCCATCCATCCCAGAATAGAACAGCACAGCTAATGCTTTTAAAGTTGAGTTTTCATGGATTTTTTTTTTTTTAATTGGGTTTTTGTGGGTTTTTTTCCTCCCTCAACTAAAAAGTTGGCTATAAAAGCCTCTGTATTTTTGGACAGAATGGAGAGAGAAAATCTCAAGTTTAAAAAAAACCTAATTGCAAGGAACAGTGGAAAAAAAAAAAAAAAAAAAAGCTGCATTTGTACCTGGAGCTTAAAATAGCAACTGAAGCAACACAAAGTGTGTGAGTTTGAATGAGAACATACAGCACAGAAGTGCTGAGCAATCCAGAGTGCTGCCTAATTTGCAAAAAGGGATCTTGATATCACAGGCATCTTAAAATTAAGATGGGATTAAGATACACCAGAGGATAACATGAGAAAAAATAAACCCGGTGTAAATTACCTAGAAATGATTGAACATCAAGAGTGACAAAGGAGCAGAGCCAGAAATCAAAGAAAACATCAATAAATAAAATACAGCAGTGCCTCCACATCGCCCTAAACTCATGCTAGAACTCTAGGAACTGATATTTTCCCAGAATGGCCCAGAAAGGGGAACATTAATGCAAAATATTGACACTAAATAAGTTGGGAGTTGTCAGCAAGTCAAAAAAGTAGTAATAGGATATGGATGCACTAAAATCACAAATTCAGAAGATGCATAGGAAGAGGTATGGGGAGGTGTGAAGCTCCTGGGTAGGCACATGCACATTAAAATAGAGTTTTTCTGCACAAAGTGTAATTAAATCTTGAATCTCAATGACCATA
Organism: Pachycephala philippinensis; assembly: GCA_013397055.1. Classification (NCBI taxonomy): domain Eukaryota; kingdom Metazoa; phylum Chordata; class Aves; order Passeriformes; genus Pachycephala; species Pachycephala philippinensis. Next base: position 285,569 of record VWZT01016996.1, on the reverse strand, counting down.
ATCAGGATAATGAAGTAACTGACAATCTACAACAAAATTCTACCCTTCCCAAGGGGTGAATTGATCAAATCACTCCATTACACCGTTATTTTAATGTGTGTGAATTGCAAAAACCACTACAGAAGGAGTCCATAGCTGCAGCCCTCTTTGATGCATTTTTACAGGGGAATTCTCTAAATTAACAAAACAGAACCAAGTTTAGAGGTTCCCCTTCATGCTTATTTAAGCCAAACCAATGTGCACTGGGCTGAGGAGGAAATCTCTGCTCTAAAATAAAAATTAAGTTGTTTATCGAAACACAAAGCAGCACATTCAAGGCTTTTGCTCATCCCATGTTACAGGAGGATATTTTAGAGGGCAAGGTCATGAGTTTCATATTCCTTATTGATGTTGGGAAGCACTGACAGATTTATTGTAAAGATTTGTCAGCAGCAGCAGCAGTGAGGTCACTGTGCCCCAATAAACAGAAAATGTTCATTTACCTGTAGCCCCATTCCAGTTAAACACTTCCTCACCCAACCCTTTGGCTGGACAAAACATGTATTTACCTTATAAAGCTCAAATTCTGCATCAATATTCAGCTAATTGGAGGTTTGCTGCCATTAATTTAGATAATATACATTCATCTCACATAAATAGCTTCTAGCAGCTTCTTTAATTTAACCTTTCTTTTAGCCTCCTTTCTTCACTGTCACACAACCAGCAATTGAGAGCTCACAAATGACCTCCTGTGCCACAGCCCTGCCATAACAATCAATGGGAGGAATTTCATAAAACAGATTAAATTCCACAGCGTTGGCTGTGATGAATTAGTGGAATTTGTTCCCTGCAGCTGCTCAGAGTTAATCTTTGATTTTTAGCTGGGTGTTGGAAAGAGTAAACCAGGGACACGTTGTAGTGTTGTCACCTCCACGGCTGGAATGGAAACAGAGCCACAGCATCCACAGAAGCAAAACTTTTAAAGATTTTTGCCTTTTATCTCCCTTATCTCACTGCTTAAAACAATATCTGAGGAGGGGCTTCCCATGACAAAGCGTTTCTGTATAAATTTTGGGATTATTACAATTATTCTATAATGATGACACCTTCCTGCCTGGTGTCACATCACATCACAATGAAGCAGAGCTGAGGATCATTTTCTCCACAAGGCTTCAAAGGTGGCAAATGATCCTGAGGTAAAAAATGAGCTCCAGCACAGCAAATCACCCAACGTGTTTTGTTCAACACTAAATTATTATTCACCGTTTAAATTAAGGATTGCAAGGGAAATTCATCCCGAGCCTTTTCCATTTCCCTCATACTCACAATTCGGCTAATGAACCAAGAAAGCAATTAGTGAAACATCTCAATTTATAGCAGGTTGAGGTAATCTTTAGCCAGGGCACAGTTAAAACTCCTGCACTGTGAAAAGGAGACTTTTCATCTCCTGGAGCAGCTCTGGGCAGTTAATGAGTCCTCGTAATACAGAGCACCAACGATGGCACAATCTGTCATTTGTGGCTGCCCCTGGATCCCTGGCAGTACCCAAGGCCAGGCTGGATGGGGCTTGGAGCAGCCTGGGACAGTGGAAGGTGTCCCTGCCATGGCACAGGTGGCACTGGATGGACTTTAAGGTCCTTCCAAGCCCAACCCTGGGAGCACAGCAGGAATTTCCACAAGATGTGGAATTTTTTTGAGGCATTTATCCCATGCAGCTCAGTTAAACTGGTGCCTAAAGAGGCCAACCTAGAAACAGAGACTGGACAGGGGTAAGGGAATAAAGGTGGATATTTATTTGAAAGGCCTTCAGAGGCACACCCTGGGCAGGCCAAAGGCTGCACCCAAGATGGACCCCGAGTTACGAGTTCTTCACACTTTTATAGCTTTGCTCCATTTGCATCTCAACCCAATTTCACCAATTAAACTTTAGCTAATGATGGAATTTCCCCTCAGCTTGCCCCCCTTCTCAAGATGCTGGGTTACACATTTTGGGCCTAGGCCGGGCTGGGTGTCCTTGGAGAGCAGCCTGGAGAGGCTTTGTTCTGTCTGTCTCAGCATGAGAGAGCAGCAGCTCCCAGGCTGCAGGACACTGCAGAGTTACACACTGGGAATGCAGAATCTGAAAAAATATAAAAGCTAAAACCTAAGGCATCAAAACACATCCACACAACACCCGGGAGCAACCCATCCAACATTCCCCAGCACTCCATGGTGTGCACTTCCCAGCTCCCCAGGTTTAGAGGGATTTCATTTCTGTGGGAGAGCACTTCCATGGATGATCCTGTGCTGACCCTCCCCTCCATCAGCCTGTGCCACCCCAAGGGGAAAAGGGGAGAAGCAGAGAAGGGAAGCACTTCCACAGGAGGAGGATCCTGCCTCACACATTAACAATGAGCTCCAGAGTCGGACACAATCCATGAATTGCACACTCAGATCACTACAAAAGTGGAAGAAATAATTCGATCTACTCAAACATTACTGAGCTGCAACCAACAGATCACTCAGGAAAGAAACCAGGAGTCATGAACAGCTTAATAAAAACAACTTTTCAACACATGAAAACAGGGAATGAGGAAAACAAGGCTGCTCAAGGAGCAGGATACATTATGGAAAATACAGAGGCAATAACAACCTAGTGGGGTGCTGCAGTATTGTGTCTAATAATGATTGGCGTCTGTAAAATGTTAAGGAGACCTAAGTTGATGAGGTATATTTGTTATTTTAAGACTTTATGATAAGACTTTTTGATAGATACTCCTACAGCAAGGATTTGGGAATGGGAAATAAACACGGGAAATAAACAAGGGAAGTGTTTTGTTTTGTTGTTTTCCATTCAGTGCATCAATAACCACAACTTGGTTAAAAAAAAGGAATACTTAATTCCAGTTAAACCAAAAGCTCCCCTGAGGCTTGGGCTCGATCGGATGCTGGGTGGTAAAATCAGCCTCTCCCTTTTCCTCAGAACAGCAAGGAAAAAGGAGAATGAGCTTGACTTTATTTACAGCAGTGGTAATCTTAGGAGAAGCATGAGCCTGGGTAATTGAGCCAGGAACAGGAGTGGAAGTCTCCTGTGACAGCCTGTAATTGTCAGAGCTCCAGTTAAACGCAGCAGACACGGATCTGAGTCATATTCTGAATACCTGGATAGTGCCTGGATCAAACTGGGCCTCCAGAGCTCTGGGGAGCTGCTCCTCACTGCAGCTTGGTCCTTCCACTCTGACACAGAGATCATTAACCAGAAAACTACACGGGGGATTCTGCACTTGATGCTGGAAATATTTCACATCAAAAATTCCATCCCCTTAGCAACTGGGAGATTCCTGCTCAGAGCAGAGATGGGAAGGATGGGGCTCTGGGAATGTCAGAGGCAGGCAAGGATTCTGTGGGTGTGGAATTGTTGGCAATTAAGTCTGATCACTGGCTGCACGTGGTTGTGCTGAATGTGTTCAGATTTACTGGAGAAATTGGCCTGAAGTATTTACTGAATTCTGGGAGGCCTGATTAAAATAAACCGTGTTCAAGACACTTGTACTGCACAGAGACTCTGGAGGCCAGGGAGAGCTCTGGATGTGTCAGACACTAAAACAACAACAAATTAAAGAGAGGAATTGGCTCAGGAAATATTACTGCTGGCTCCTGAAAACAAGCTAAAGTGCAGTTGCTACCTGAGGAGCACAAAGGGAAAGAGAAAGAACATGAGAAGCAATAAAGTGGAATTTGGATGTGGCAGAGCAGCTTGCTGCAGATCCACACCGTAAATGAGCACAAGTGATTAAGGATAAATCATTCCATGGTGTCCTGCCATGCCTATCCAGGCTGGAAGGGTTGGAAAAGCAGTCCTGGGATGAGGGAAAACACCTCTTCCTCACTCTTCCCACAGCTGCCAGACCCAGGGCTCCATTTAGCACATGTTTCCTTGCAGCTCTCTGCTCAGGTTTCTCTGACCTTTCTGCTCCCCAGGCTCCTGGAAAGAGCCACCAAAACAGCTCTTTCACTCTGCACAAGCCCCAAACCCCACTTCCAGCCCTCTTCCCTTGGAGGTTTCCATGAGCCTCCCCAGAGCAGTGCATTTGATCAGGGAGAGGTTTGCAGGGAATGACAATTTAGGAGTGGGACTAGCCCCAGCCAGGCACTGCAGGGATCACAGAATCCTCAAATGGTTTGGGTTGGAAAGGACCTTAAAGGCCACCTCATTCCACCCCTCATGCCACAGGCAGGGACACCTTCCCTAATCCAATGGTCCAGGAGCTGTGATCCCCTGCTCCCTGTGCCAACCCCAGCAAGAGAACAGCAGCACGAGTGGGGCCCTTCTCACAGCCCCCCAGAGAGCCCTGAGCAGGAGAAGATCCCCTGGTTCCACTGAAGAAGGCTCAGAGACCCATTTCCAAGCCCTTTTATGTTCCCAGCTGGAGGAGAACGGGACCTGCAGTGGTGTTTGGCTCCTGCATCCTCCTCCCACATACAGCCACCAAGAGAGCCCACGTTTCCCACAGGAGAGAAGAACGAGGGAGCTGTTTCTGATCCCTCAGCTGCTGGGGGAGGTTTTGTGCTGCCCAGGCGGGGTTTGGCTTTGGGCAGCACAGCAGTGCTCAAATTGCCATCAACCACGCTGGGGAGTCCGGAGACTGAGGCAGATCCCAGGCCAAAATCCTGCTCTCCTGCCTCCACAGAGACCAACACGGATCCCCAAAATCCTGCTCTCCTGCCTCCACAGAGACCAACACGGATCCCCAAAATCCTGCTCTCCTGCCTCCACAGAGACCAACACGGATCCCCAAAATCCTGCTCTCCTGCCTCCACAGAGACCAACACGGATCCCCAAAATCCTGCTCTCCTGCCTCCACAGAGACCAACACGGATCCCCAAAATCCTGCTCTCCTGCCTCCACAGAGACCAACACGGATCCCCAAAATCCTGCTCTCCTGCCTCCACAGAGACCAACACGGATCCCCAAAATCCTGCTCTCCTGCCTCCACAGAGACCAACACGGATCCCCAAAATCCTGCTCTCCTGCCTCCACAGAGACCAACACGGATCCCCAAAATCCTGCTCTCCTGCCTCCACAGAGACCAACACGGATCCCCAAAATCCTGCTCTCCTGCCTCCACAGAGACCAACACGGATCCCCAAAATCCTGCTCTCCTGCCTCCACAGAGACCAACACGGATCCCCAAAATCCTGCTCTCCTGCCTCCACAGAGACCAACACGGATCCCCAAAATCCTGCTCTCCTGCCTCCACAGAGACCAACACGGATCCCCAAAATCCTGCTCTCCTGCCTCCACAGAGACCAACACGGATCCCCAAAATCCTGCTCTCCTGCCTCCACAGAGACCAACACGGATCCCCAAAATCCTGCTCTCCTGCCTCCACAGAGACCGACACTGATCCCCAAAATCCTGCTCTCTGCCTCCACAGAGACTGACACGGATCCCCAAAATCCTGCTCTCCTGCCTCCACAGAGACCGACACGGATCCCCAAAATCCTGCTCTCTGCCTCCACTGAGACCGAGGCAGATCCCCGGCCAAAATCCTGCTCTCCTGCCTCCACGGAGACCAAGGTGCATCCCCAAAATCCTGCTCTCCTGCCTCCATGCAGACCAAGGTGCATCCCCAAAATCCTGCTCTCCTGCCTCCACAGAGACCGAGGCAGATCCCCAAAATCCTGCTCTCCTGCCTCCACGGAGACCAAGGTGCATCCCCAAAATCCTGCTCTCCTGCCTCCATGCAGACCAAGGTGCATCCCCAAAATCCTGCTCTCCTGCCTCCACAGAGACCGACACTGATCCCCAAAATCCTGCTCTCTGCCTCCACAGAGACTGACACTGATCCCCAAAATCCTGCTCTCTGCCTCCCCTGAGACTGAGGCAGATCCCCAGAATCCTGCTCTCCTGCCTCCACGGAGGATGCAAAAATGAGAGGAAACCTTATTTAAAGATCTCCTGGTGCCACTGTGGGTGTGGGTACCAAGCAGACACAGAACTGTGGCTGTGTTTGGGATGAGTCCCCAGGCCACAGCTGAATTTCGTGTTTAAGGCAAAGCTTCAGCTCTTTGGATGAGGAACGGGTCATTTTCCCAAACATAAAACCACTCTTTGAGCACAGAAGCGTCTTTCTGCTACCTTACCCATAAAATCCAGATTAATCTGCTGTTCTAAAGTGTTTATAGGTAATACCACGAGAGTTTCCTTTAAAAGAGTTTCATTTTACAGCTAAATTGCTGGCTTGTATTCCAAAATCTCAGCTGCGAGATCCCACAGATTTTGGGGGGTCTACAGGATTGATGTGCTCAATATCTTCCTCTCAGACTCCCCTATTTGCTTTTTTCACTCATGCTGCTATGAACCATTTGTCCAAGGAAGTGATTTTCCTTCCTGTTCACCATATCTCTGGCAGAAAATGCATTTTAGTGAGCTAATTAAATGCAGTTGGATTGTACATCAAATATCAGTAATAATATCAGGCACTGACGCTCTGTCTGCTGTGAGAACAGGTTGCAATACACGTTGTACCTGTAATACATCACTGGGATAATGATTTGATGCATCTGGGCTGGTAAATCCTCCCTTGGCAGAGGGAGCAGCAAGCAAAAAACTGTGGAAAATATTTATTGAGAGTATGATCAACCCTCCTTTTCTGTATTCTACTTACTAATTATTATTAATTAAACTCCTGTGCTATTGAAATCTAGTGTATCCCAGAAAAACCTGAGCTAAACCAGCTTATGTTTTTAAATATGCTTTGTCCTCCCCCTCCCAAAGGATTCCAGAGTCCTTCACAAGCTGCAGCACAGAATAATTAAAATTAGAGCCTTTCTTGGGTTCAGTTTTAATTTTGTGAGAGTTAATTTAATTGAGCAGAAGACATATGGGTAACTTGCCCTCAGTTCCCATTTCTGTGGGATAAAAAGAGGGAGATCTCAGCTAAGCAAAGCAATGTCCCCTGGGAGAGGAAATTCCTGAGAGGCTCAAAACGCAGAACCTGCAGCCGGTGTTTCTTCTCAAGTGCAGAGAAGTAAAAGGGATATTTTTTCATGAACAAAGTTCACAGGACACTGTTGGAGAATGCCAAACCTAATTCCTTGCTCATCAAGCTGTCATCTCCCCCAAATCCAGGATACTGACAGCTCTCAATGACCCACTCATCCTCTAATGCCCATAATTCCACAAAAATAGCCATGAAAAAAAGCAAAAAGTATTAAGTATAATAACAAAAATATAAAACATAAATAAAAATATAGAATATAATAAAAATATAAAAATCATGGACTCCCATAAATTGTCAATGCCCAGGTTCATTTGGGCACTGGGGGATGGAAGCACAAGGCTCACATCCATCTCCATTCATCTTTCCAGCCAAAGGTTAAAGAACAGTAAAACAAACTAAGCTGTCAGAGAAAATACATATTAGCATTTAGATTAACAGTTATTATCTCCATTTCCCATCAGCAGACAACAGCGAAATACGTGATGATGGCTTCAGATATTTTTTTAGAAAGGTTAAGGGGTCCCTGGATTCAAAGGGCTGGGAAAGACTGGCCTGGGAGATAAATGGCCTGGCCCTGGCATGTGCTGTGCATCCTCAGTACATCTGGACTCTGGCTGGAATTAAAATTCATATTGCAGCAGCAATTAAAAGACAGAAGTAGGTCAGGAGCTGTTGTTCAAGGCAAGGAAAGAAACGAAAAAACCCAAAGCGAGCAGCGTTTGCCTGCAAAAAAACTCAGCCTTGAGAAACTCGGAGGGATGAGGTAACAACGAGAGGATGAAACGGGGAGAGGAGAGTTTGGGGGTTCAGCTCTGGGCTCAGCAGGCAAAGGCAGCTCCCACGGGCAGCCCAATGACATCAACCCCTGTATTTTACACGGATCAGGTGTTTTATTGCACAAGGAAAGGGCTGCCCCAGAGCTCCTCCTGCAGTGCCCTCCCTGGGACAGTGCCCACTGTGGGCACCTCAACCAGCTCCGGGCACAGAAAATGGCAATAAAACCACATTTATTGCTTCAATTGCTGCTTCAAAAACAGAGGGGTTTGGTGCAGTCACCTGCAGGCTGCTCCTCTGCTGCACGATGCCCTCAGTGCAGGTGAGGGATTTCAGGGCAGCTCATTTTTAGCCCCCTCATGAGCAAGAAGAAGGCTGAGCAAAATTAAACTAAGTGAGAGCCACCTAATGTCGATTAAACCTTGTTTTCAGTATAATCTGTTCTTAAAGGTGTCCTGTTAACCAAAACTACACCAAAAAAAAGTGTTCTCTCCTTCTGTAAGGATTTGAAGAGTAACTGTGCCCCTTAAAGTTTGATTTTATCAGGAAAGAGAATTTTAAAATAATTTTACACGCTCCAAAGAGCAGCAGTTGATTTCAGAAGAGGCAGAAGAGAGAAGTTCTCCATGTGTGGCCCTGGGCTGTGCCTTGCCCTGCTTCCCATGGGAATTTCTGATCCAAGCCCTGCCAGGATCTCCCCAACCTGCCCAGCTGTTTGTGCTCAGCCTCCCAAACCCATTTTCCATGTTTGCAGCTCCAGATCTAGAAATCTAGAAATTGCACTAGGAGTCTTGAGCAATAGAAGTAGAAAACGAAATGCAATCAATTAAATCCAAACAGATTTGAAACCTGATCCCAGAGGTGCCCCAGAGCATCCACAGGGACCGTGGCCAGAGTTACCTTCTGCTGCTAAAACACTTCCTTTTTCCAGATGTTTATCCTGGGCCATCCTACAGACACGAGGGAAATTGTATCCATAGTCTCTTGACTCCATTCTTCTTCTTCTTTCAAAAGACAGTCAAAATATTTGGCAATAGCTAATTTTGTCACTGGTTACCGTGTGTTTTCTGCACTATTTTGTCCTGTGCCCCTCATAAATCCTGCACTGATGGGTTTTAATCACCAGGAAAGGTTTGGATACAGGCACAAAACACATTTTTAGTTGTTTGTGGTACAACCCTATGCAGGATAATAATAATTATTAATGGTAACACACTAGCAACAAGCAGGGATACAACACTGAGGGCTGTTTATCCTTCACAGGGAGGGGAGGAAAAAACCCATTTTCACAGACAGTGGCCATGGCACATTCCCCACAGGAGTTTGCCCGGCTCGTCCCAGTTGCTCTCGGGGGATTGTCAGGTGTGTGTGGGAAACAGAGGAGTAGAAACCCCCACAAACACTAATGAGTTTAATTTACAGCCTTGGAAAGAGCTTGGGTTGATGTAATGATGAAAGTATACAGATTTTAAGTAGAAAAATTATAAACCTATGTTTCTATAGTTATAAGCAAGAAATGTATTGGGTGATATGGTGAAGGGTTTTAAGTATGATAATGTGATTTTATAGTTTAAGTTAAGAATTTAGATGTTATAATAGAAGTATCTGTGTGTACGTGAGCTAACAAGTTACTGGTCAAGAAACAGACACAATGCAGTAAAAAGTACCAAAGGTGATAGGTTATAAAATCAAAACAAAGTTTGGTGTTAATTGTCTATTGGACTGAAAAGTTATAAATTGCCATGGAACTCTGAAACTCGTGACTTTCTTTGGTTATGGTGACTTGCTGTTAAACCTGTAACTGCTGAGACTGATCCTTGTTTGATTTTTTAAGTAATAAGTCACAAATAACAGAGTTGGTCCCATCTCTTAGATAAGGCTCTGACAGGTGTGTGACTGAGGAGTTCCAGCATCACCCAATTAATGCAGTGATTAATGCACAGCACTGATGGCAATCATGGGACCACACACAGAGGTGGGAGTGTGGCTGTCCTCTGCTCTGCTCCCTCCCCAGGGATGCAGAAATGTCTGGTGGAACAAGAGCAGCGTTGTGTGAGAGAAGAACACCCTCGAAATGCCCTGGGGGGATCTCGGGGCTGGGCTGGGTCACAAACAGAGCTGGGACTGTTGGGAGCTCTGCTCCTCCAGGCTGGGATTAGAGCACAGGAACTCACAGAGGACAAGGAAAAACCTTCATTTTAAAAACACACATTGCAGTTTTATCTGTCTGTATTCACCTGTTAAATACAACATGCACAATCACACCAGCTCAGCTTTTCTACTTAAAATCATGGAATAATTGAGGTTGGAAAAGACCTCCAAGTCACAGGATCATTAAGCCCAGAAAAGACCTCCAAGATCATCAGGTCCAAACCTTTTACCAAATGCCACCAACCATGATGAGAGACGTGAGAATAACGCATCAATGGTCACAGAAAACACCTTTTCCGTACACAATTTGCACAAAAAAACCCCAAACCCAGCTGCTCTACATCCCTGCACACACAATTTTAGATACCAAACAGGCTGAACTATTCCAGAGCATGTTTTGGCCAAGTTTGAAAAACTTTTCAACAAATTTGCTTGAACAGCCACCTCTAAAATACCCGAAAGGCAATAAAAACTAAAATGGGCACTTGACCTGTGCCCAATGCCAGAAAGAGATCCTCAAATAAAAATAGCTGCATGTGTGGTTTGGGTTTTTATAGATATAAATCAATAAAGAAGAACAGATGTAAAAAAAAAATGTGCCTTCAAAATTGATAAAGCTCAAATTAACGTGCAACCAGCGCTTGTGGGGTTCTCCAAGGATTAGGAACTCCATGGGCAGGGTTCAGGGACAGAATGGGACTTCCCTGGAGGGAATTAATGCTCCTGCTGGGACTCTGCATGGAGTCAGAGAAGGGAAATGCTGCCCAGGGCCACTCTGCCCCTCCAGCCCCTTGGCACTGGGGTCATTTTGTGGCTTCCAGCTCTCTGCTGCCCATGGGAGCGATGTAACCTCAGCATTAACCTGCTTCTGTAGCAAATAGATGCTAAAAATCTACACTAAACCTAATTTTTAAATATAAACCACCCCAATCTCTGGTCAAATAGATCTGATAATCTAATAAAGCTCATTTTTAAATGTAAACCAGCCCAATCTTTGCCTTGTAAGAAAGCTGATGAGAGAAAATCAGCTCGTTCCTGATACCTCAACGCAGCAACAAAATCCAATAGAGACTTGACACCAACTTCACTTACGAGTAAGGTTTTAACACCATCTAGAATCATCAGCCAGTGTATTTATACTTCTGATTTTTTCTATTTTAGCCTTTTCTGGGTGCATGGAAGAGAATTTTCCCCCACAGGAAGCATCTTAGCAGAGTAACAGATTGCACAGGGTAACTCACCTCCACCCCACCACTGCTGGCAGCAGCACAAACCCAGAGCAGCAGGAGCAGTTCATGACTATTTATACTTCTCAAGCCCATCCTGCTGAAAGCTTTTAAGTAATTAGTTTTCCTCATTAACAGATGCACTGCCCGGGGAAGGGCACACAGGTGCTCCCGTCCTGGATTACAGGGCAGCACCTCACGGGCTGGGAGGGCAGAGCTCAGAAATGCTGAGCTGGGCTGGTGAAAAGGGCAGCAGAACCAACACTTTTATATAAAAATGTGTCGTTCCAGCAAGATCACAGAACACAACAGCAATAAAAACCATTCCCAGGACATTACCACAATCCCCTTGTATTTAAATCAGATGAACAATATTTATCAACATCACTTTTAGAGACACAAATATACTTTAAGGGATATCGAGTGTCAGGACGATTTTTTTGTGCTAAAGTTGCATCCTATCCTTAAAAAAAGCAAAGTTTATACATCCCAGGGACCAAAAAGTGATTTGCAAACACAGGGAACGGGGTGAGCCAATAAAACACATGGGGTTTGTACCTTCTCCCTGCCACATCTCACCCATTATCCCCTTTTTCTCTTTTGTGCTTTCACAGGCAAAACAGACACCAGGTAAAACCTAATTCAATATTATCACTAATGCATTGAAACACATCACCAAGAGCTGCGTTGCTAAAATTGGACTGCAGAAAAACCCAGGTAAAACATTGTTATCTCCTTGGAAAAGCTGGGCCTGGCCCTGCAGCACCCACCGAGGTCTATTGAAAGCACCAGGATTATTTTCCTGGATAAGGAATACTCCCATGATTAAGGAGTGCAGGGTTACATCCATTCTTTGCATATCTCCTGTTGTTTACACATCCTTGTTTTCACCTCTTGGTTTTTTGTTGGTTTTTTTTTTTAAAACGTGAGGCGTTTAATGACTGTGGGCACCAGATATCATTGTTCTGTACTTTTATCCCTTCGAAATTTGGCCGGGTTTTGGATGCCAACTAAAAAAATGCTTTTGTGATCAAAACAAAGGAAATAAAGCAGAAGCAGCAGAATCTGAGCTATGCAATTAAAAACAAATAAAAAGAGAGGGAGCTCGTTATCCATAATCAAGACTTATTCAGGATTCATCTCACATCCCTGCTCCTACCCGTGGCCTCTGCTCTTGGGAGCTGATTGGTTTTGTATCAATTTTTTAACTGTGCCAAGGACTGAGTTACCTGAGAGCTGCTGACAGGCTCACTCCTGGAAAATAACAGCACTCAGACCATTGAAACAAATGTTACATGTAGGTTTATGCTGTTAATGATTAATAAATGAAAATACTTTGATGTTTTTCACGTTATAAAGTAGGGGTGAGAGTTACTTTAGTTCATCTTTACGTATAAAATATATCTCCTTCTTATCCTTAGGAAAACCAAGTTACTTTTCCACTATTTTGTGGTAAAATAGAACATTTAATGCAGAGTAAGGACTTAATGCAGGTCTCAGGTCATGTTTTTGACCCAAGGAGAAATGTATTTAACTAAGTGAAAAACAACAAGTTAAACTTCCAACAGGGAACCAAATTTTTTTTTTTTTTTTTTTTTTTTTTNACAAATTTTTTTTTTTTTTTTTTTTTATGGAAAGTAAAACTCCTTTCAGTTTCTCGCATTCGGCACCAAATTCCATTAATCTCAGTTCGGGAAAATCAGACTTGGAACATAAATATCTTTAGTTTCAGCAGTGTGCCACGGGGGTTTGAAAACTTAAATACCACCAGCTAACTTCAGAAGGCTTGATCATAGCTTTAGTGTCAATTCAATAACATGACATCATAACAATAGTGTCAATTCCGTGGGTACTGTTTACTGTTTTAGAGTTAAAAAGAAAAGTGCTTCCTGCTTTTTAGGCTTTCTTTAAACCACTTTAAACCCAAAAAGAATGCAGACTATTTTGACTATTTTTAGAAAGAGTGGTACAAGAGAAAGAGAAAGAGAAACAGGAAGAGAAAGGAGGTCGCAGGAGGTTCAAAAGTTGCCCAAACTCACCCAAAAGCCCCGTTCCCCTCCAGTGCGCGGTGCAGAACACGCGGGAGAGCGCGGGCTGCGCGTCCCGGGAGCGCTCGGAGCTCACCTGGAGCCGCAGGCGGGGCCGGAGCCGCTCCCGAGGGCACTCCCGAGGGCATTCCCGGGGGATGCGCTGCCCGGGGGATGCGCTGCCCGGCCGGCCCCGCTCCCGAGGGCATTCCCGAGGGATGCGCTGCCCGGCCGGCCCCGCTCCCGAGGGCATTCCCGAGGGATGCGCTGCCCGGCCGGCCCCGCTCCCGAGGGCATTCCCGGGGGATGCGCTGCCCGGCCGGCCCCGCTCGGGCCGGTGCCAGGGACAGCCCGGAGCTGCCAGCCCTCCCTGCCAGCACATCAATTATTCACCCTCCAGCGCCCGCTGCAGCTGCTGCTGCTGCTCCGGGGCCGCTCACTGGGTGCTTTGTGTCCCGGGAAAAGTGATTAAAAACCCCTGGGGATGGGGAAAATGCGGATTTATTTAGGTTGATTGGGGCAGTTTGTGTCCCGGTTGTGCCCCCTCACCCTTGGCTGTTTGGTTATAAAGGCACTGTAATAGTCAATATAAATGAACGCTTCATTTTTTTAAAATTTAAATATTGACTATCCCTCTTTATTTCAATTTAAATGTCCCTCTTTCCATGGGGAAACTTTCAAAGTTCTGGAGCAAAGTTAAGAGGAAATGTCCAAATACCCTGCTCGCACAGATTTCTGTGATGACCTCCCAGACTTTTAAATAGCCAACACCTGTTTGCCAAAATGTTCCTGTTCTAAGCATGAGAGGGGAAAAAAAAAAAGCAGCAAATTCATGATTTACTTAAAAATACATTGCAGTGTTATTTTTGAAATTATGTTTTGAAGGTGATACTTTTCAGTGTGATATTTTAGTTTTTATTGCAAGGTTTTATAATCATCAGTAGCAGCACCATTCTTCTCCTTGATGTTTACCATCAATAATTGAAAATAATAACAATTTAATAATCATCCTTCTGATAATTGATCACAAGACTAACGATGGAACACAATGAAGGACTTTTAATCATTTACCTGTGTAGTTATATAATGGCTTAATGGGATAAACAAAGATTGACATAATTTCCTCTGATGCAGAACTGGAATATTGCATTAATTTTTATATCCATGTTCTAAATAGAAGTGCAGAAAAATACTATTCAGGAATTATTTGAATTCACTAAAAAAAAATTAAAAATGTGTGATTCAACCTGGTTTGCTGCCCAAAAGGATACTGAGAGTTAATTTGATTTCAGTGCACCACGGGCTCGTCAAGGAGAAAATACCTCGAAGTACTTCTGAGGAAGGCATTTCTTTGGAGACAGCGATTACCTGCTACAAAAATGTTCTGAGTACACCAGTGACCTCTGCATTTCTTAGATACCTTTCTAGAAAATATGCTTTTGCCAAACAAACAACAAGAAGTGGCAGAACTTAAAATGCAGAGAACGTAAGAGCAGATTCCTTTAAATCCTTTCAGCATTGAATTGTGTTCGTGTCTTGCATTGAAGTCTCCAGCACCTTCCTATCAGCTGCATGTGGTGATTTCAGCAATCTTTAAATCCAAAAAAAAAATTGCAATGATTTCAGGATTTCACCCAGAGAACCACGACATTGTAATGCAAATGAGGCTGATGAATGTTTCATGGCAGGCTTCAAAATGTTTGCTGCTGAGCCTTTCTGGAACAGCCCAGGTGGATGCACTTTTCCTCCCACCTTGTTCTCATTATTCCTGATAGGATAAGAAAGAAAAACAACTTGGGGCACAAGGACATGAAATAATTCTATTTTGCTTGAGAATTATAAATGAAGCTTATTTCTGCCTCTAATATTCTGACTCTAGACAGGTTTAGACTGAGAAAAACACAACTTTATTCAGCGTTTGATGTAAGATGGGACTGAAGGACTTTTAAGACTTGGATCACCAGCTTCAAACTGCAGCAGGGACAGAAGGGTTTGTGATTATCTGCTGGATTTTGGCACGAGCCAGGATCTGCTGTTCCTTCCAGATTGCAGGTGCACTTTGGAGGTGGTGATTAGAGAGATCACTGCCGAGGTCACCCCCTCCTACAGCGGGCTTGTGACAACGGCCAAAAAATTGTGTTTACACCTGAAGTGAATGCTGGAAATGTCCTTTAGGATGCGTGCAGCACGAAAGGAAAGGTTAGGCTGGGAGGGGGGAGATAGCCAGGCAGATATTGGCCAAGGCAGCCCTTGGAAGCGTTTCCCAGCAGGATGCAGCGAGCCCAAATCCACTCCTCGTTCTGAGCAGAAAATGCTATCTCTGGCTGCAGCTGGGCAAGGGGATTATGCAGGTCCATATCAGAGCTGGCACGTCCTGCCACCCCTCCACAGGTCTCCAGGTGGATGGTGAACAGCAAAGAGTGTGAGGGGCACAGAGCAGGGAAAGGGAATTGCTGTCTGTTGGTGCTACAGGAGTTTTGCCTGGAAAAAACCAATGATTGACAGAGTTGTAGCTCAGACTCCCTATTCAGCCAGTGTCACATATGCAAGGCACTGACAAATTATGCTTGACTGTGCTTGAAAGCTGCAGAAATGTTGAGTAGGGAGATGGGGTTCCTATCCATTGCCATCAAAATATCATCTTTTAGTGCTGTTGACAGTTTAATAGCTACTTCTGGATGGTGGAGAGCATTGTGAAGTGCTGCCACTGTATTATTAACCCGGGCTGGAGCTTCCCTGCAAATGCAGAGTGAAAATCCACACAAATGGAACTTCTGAAATAGTTTTGGATTAAAGGTGTGCTGGTCACAACACGAACTGTATCTCTCTGTCTGCATCTCAGGGGATCCAATAACTCTTTAACCCCTGATTACATTATCACACATTTTCTGAGGTCACAGAATCATTAATGGTGGAAAAGATTCCAAACCCATCGAGTCCAACCATTAACCCAGCACTGCCACATCCACCACTTAACCACATCCCTAAGCACATCCCAGGGGCAAATTCCATTCCATTTTAAAAATCCAGATGATGGAATTCCACTCAAATCAAGCATTTTTCATTCCGTTTGTCTCCTCGAGGCAGCTGAGGTGGGATGTGGATATGGGGCAGCTGCGGATACAATCTGTGGTACCCCAGTGGACACCATCAGAGCTCTGTTCCCTCAGTAAATCTCCACTGCCCACGAAAAAATGCACCTGTGCAAAGCTGCACCCATGTATGTAATTGCCTGAAATCATTCCTAGGATACACAAAGTCATGCAATACCTTGGAAATGGTTGGCAGGCCCCAAATCTGTCACAGTTCAGAGCAGACGTGTGCAATATCACACAGCCTCAGCACATCCTGCGCCTGGGGAGGGACAGGGTGATGCTGTGACCACGGGAGAGATTTGGGATTCAGGGGATTGGAGTGTGACTGTCTATTGATACCCTTAAATTAGCTATCCCTGTAGTATCTGCTTCCTGTCAAGGTGCTGCAGAAAATCACTGAGATGCATCCGGGAGGGGAGGGAATCAATTCCCTGCTCTGCCCGGGGCTGACCCTTCCCTGTTGGCTGTTTCCCTGCTTGTCACCTCACTCATTTCCCTTTTTTCCATTATTTCCCTTTTTTCCATTGTTCCTTGGCACCATTGGCAGGGAACCTGTTCCCTGCTGGGACACCTGTCTGGAACTGCCACCTCCCCAAGGTGGCACCTGCCCGAGGTGGCTGAGCTGCTTTTGGGATGGGAATCTCAGCATTTTCCCTCTGTACTCAACACCTTGAATTCTGTCGCCAGTCAGGAGTCCCTCACTTAAAAAAGGAAATTGAGGGACTGGAGAGTGACCAGGGAAGGGAAGGGAGCTGGGAAGGGGCTGGAGAATTCCTGAGGGAGCTGGGAAAGGGGCTCAGCCTGGAGCAAAGGAGCTCAGGGGGGACCTTGTGGCTCTGCACAACTCCCTGACAGGAGGGGGCAGCCGGGGGGGTCGGGCTCTGCTCCCAGGGAACAGGGACAGGAGGAGAGGGAACGGCCTCAGGCTGGGCCAGGGGAGGCTCAGGGGGGACATCAGCAGGAATTTCCTCCTGGAAAGGGTTGGTAGCATAGGAACAGGCTGTTCAGGGAGGTGGTGGGATCCCCATCCCTGCAGGTGCCCAAGGAAGAGCTGGAGGTGGCACTCAGCTCTCTGGGCTGGGGGCAAGGTGGGGATGGGACACAGCTTGGACTCGATGATCCTGGAGGTCTTTTCCATCCTAAATAATCCTGGGATTCTGAGACACCAAATGGTGCCTCTTCTGGCACGTGGCACCAGGAGGGGCAACACTCCAGGACAACCCCAATAACCAGCCCAGGGAGCCGTGGCAGAACTGCCAAAACACGTTCTGCTGGCACATTATTCCCCATCTGGGTTTTTTTTTTTGAAGTCTCAGAAAAACAGAGCATTACAAAAACGTCAAGCTGTGAAAAGAAAAGTCAAAAGCCAGAAAATTCCAAGTTAATGCTGACTCCTTAATTCACATCATTAACTCGGAGGCACGGCTGAAGTCTGGGCAGCAGCCTGAGCTGAACTCTGGTGGGGCATGGAACAGGCTGAGGATTTGCACAGATTCCTGGGTGGATACAGGAGGGGAACTGGGACTGGCTGAGGGAAGGGGCTGGATGCTCCTGGAATGGGGAAAAAAAAAAAGAGGGGCAATCAAGAGACAGATTTCCTGAGAAATTAAGTGGGGGAAAGGAGGTGAGAGAAGAGATAAGCTCATCCCAGAGAAGAAAAAGATCAAGGACACTGACAAATGAGGGAGCCAAGATGTGAATTAAAGGTGGGCAGGGAAAGGCAGATACAAACAGGAAAAATAGAGGATAATTGTGCAAAAGGAAAAAACAACAGGGAGTGAGAGGAGAGCGACTTGGCCGGGGAGCTGGGATGGATCTGGCACCAAGCTGGGGACTGCAGTGAAAGGGGAAGGAGAACAATGACCTCTCAGAGAGGGAGAAATGCAATTAGGACTGGGAGAGAAGAAAAACCAAGAGGAAGAAAGGCTGAGGTTTGGTGGACAGAAGAGTCAGGGCACTGCAGGCTCTCTCCTCTCTGAAGGCAGAGCAGGATTGGAGTCCCTGCTCCTCTCTCTGCCCCAGGCTTGCTGCACGCTGATGGTCCTTGCTGAGCCCTGGCCTTCATTTCTGCTTATTATGTCAAAAAATTCAAATTACACACAAGAAATGGAGACTAAACCAATCATTAAAGCTGCAAAGGAAATACCCCGAAGTGAGGAAATGCTGTGAAAACTGAGGGAAGGGTTTTGCAAACCCTGTGATACATAAACATATATATTGCTCTTCTGCTGAAGATCTTAGAGCACTTTGGCTCTTTGAAAATACACACAGCTGGATACTTACATTTAATTAAATAGTTTTTAAGATAATGACTACGGCAGCTTCAGCATAATTCACAAGTAAAAGCAATCAAACCCAAAATTCAAAACTGCTTTTATTCAAATATCCAGCATCAGGAACAGCCTCTACAGTTTTCGATGGAATGGGAGCCATAAAACTCCATTGCAGAGTTTACAGTTGCAATAAGAGCAGATTTATGGGCAATAACAAGTGTCTGTGTGCACCTTCTTGTGCCTCTCCTTCATTAGGCTAAAGCTGAGACATCCCCAAAAACGTCTTTAATTAGTTCAAGCACTTCATTTAACAAAACAAGCAGTTTAAAACAAATATAAACCACTATTCTCCAGCCACCACCTACAGGAAGCAACTCTTATTTGTGCAACATTAATAAAGTCACAGGTGACTTGAGAACGACCTAATTAAAACATGATTTAAACCTGAGAGCAAGGATGGGGTTTTTGCATCAGCGCTGGATCAAGGAAAAGAAAATATTATTTNATCTATAATGATATATATAATGTAATAAATACCGCTGGTTTTGTATAATTTCTCTATGTTTGGAGTGGGTATGAAGACACTTTGGAAAGGAAGTGGCTTTGCTTGTAAAGACACGCAATAAAAGCACTTAGGTGATTTTTCCCTTGACTAAACCAGAACTTATTTACTGTGTAATCCATGAACTAAGGAAGAACAGTGCAATGATGAGGGAATAATTGAAGTTAGAAAGTCAGGAAAAAAGTCTGACTGGGGGGACAGTTTGCTGGCTCCCGTTTCAGATGTTTTACATCAATATTTGTCCAGAGTGTAATTAATATTTCCCCCCCTACAGTAGAACAAGGCATTAAAAACATGGAGCACATTCAGCCACACTAAAATCAGAGAGAAATGCAGAGACCCAGCATTGTTTTCAACACTTATCAGAGCCCTTTTGGCTGCAACCCAGCACTGGATTTCTAAAGAGCTGCTTTTGTCACAGGCAGGGGTTTTCAAGAGATGAATTCCCACCAGTGGACCCAATGGAATCCTAAATTCCAAACCCTTTTCCAGCCCTAGAGTCACAGGATGGTTTGGGTTGGAAATTACCTGAAAGACCATGGCCAGGGCCACCTCCCGCCAGACCAGGCTGCTGAAATTGCTTTATATTCTCAATAAACAATGCAAAAATTGGATTTGTGGCAAAAGAAGAAGGGAGTGGCAATGCAATTTTTACAGAATCACCCAGAAAATGTGGGTGGTGAATGTCTTCCTGCTAAACATTCCTACAGCAACAGCGAGAGGAACTCTTCTACAATTCTTTTTCCCACAATGGTTTCTTCTCGTCGTTATTCATCATCATTGCTGCTTCTCTAAACTTCATGTAGAAGTTCTGTTTAAATGTTTAAATATACATTATTTTAAGAATATAAATAGCCATTGGTAACTTCAAATACTTTTCCCACGAATTTTAAAACTCTAAGCCTTGGTGAAGTATTTTACTGCAGGTAACAGTTTCTTTCCCAAATATCTGCTCCAACACAGCCGAAATCTTGGCTCCTTTACCTGGCCTTGGACACTTCCAGGGATGGGGCAGCCACGGCTTCTCTGGGAAAGCACCACTAAAGAATAAAAGTTCAAGGCTGGTGGTAGGTAGGAAGTGAGAGAATTTGCCTTCAGCTGCAGAAATAGGACCTGGAGATTCCAAATCCTCATCTGACATCCACCAGCTGATGGCCAAGGAAACCCCAGAGGAGCTGCTGGTGTGGGACAAGGAATAAGGGAGGATGTCTCCTATTAAATTCCCTGTGAACTCTGCTGAAGGACAACATCACATTCAAGACAGGAGAGAAAAACAAGAGAATTTGCTTACAGGTCTTCTAAAAACTTTGAAGCATCCTTTCCTTTTTGTTGCTGAAAACCAGGCTACCTAAATTCTTCATTAGAGATTTTGTTATTGCAGCAGGGATTATTATGAAGATCTGGCTGCATTGCCCAGCCTAGAGCAGCTCCAGGCCACCCCTTAAATTAAGATTCACTTTGTGGCCAATTTGCACCAAGAAAAAGCTTTTGCTTTCTTCCCTCATTTTTGTTTCTCACAATAAAGAGATTAATAAAACCATATGCCAAGAGAAAGTGCCTGCAATAGCCTCTATTTCCTCTAATATTTATCTCCCAAACATTTTTAATATTTAAACATCAGCTATTTAATTGCTGAGAAACCATTTG
The DNA here is from genome assembly GCA_013397055.1 of Pachycephala philippinensis. NCBI lineage: Eukaryota > Metazoa > Chordata > Aves > Passeriformes > Pachycephala > Pachycephala philippinensis. Next base: position 264,849 of record VWZT01016996.1, on the reverse strand, counting down.
GAATAATTGGGTTCAAGGAGTAAAATAGAGATGTATTCTGTCCTGATTAGTAGTGCTGGGATTGTATCCTCAGTATGGTCCCACTGACAGTTTATCCCAAAAATTTTAATGGGAATAAAGAGAGGAAGATGAAGTTATGATCTCTTAGGTAGATGCAACCAATTAACAGTGCCTTTGCTTCCCAGAACAAGGATTATCTGGATTTATCACAGAATGGTTTAGGTTGGAAAGGACTTTAGAGACGATTTTGTTCCAACCCCCAAAGAAGAGACAGGTCCTACCATTTTTTATGTCATTTGATGTCAGTTCTGCTGGAGTTACAGCAAATTCTGGGCTTTTCCCTGCCCATTTCTAAGGCCTTTCTTAGGCAAGTTTTGCTTTTTAATTGGACATCGCCAAGTGCTCATCTTGATCTTGATTAACCTCTGTCTTGGGCTGTTAGGAATCTCTCCCTGACCCCAACAAATCCCAAAGCACCTCACTGACAGCCATCCCTCTCCACAGATCATTTTTGTGGCTCATTGCTGCTGCAGAATCCCTTCCCTGCTCTCAGCCCTGCTCTACCCTGTTCTTCCAACACAAAGCACCCCAGAGAGGCTGATCCCAGCCCTTCTCCCATCCTGGCCCAGCCCTGGCTGCTGCCAGCTCACCCCTCCCTCTTTGGGATTGCATTCCATGCCAGGCTTAATGGACTGAAACAATTCCCCTCTCAGAGTCTAAAAGGAGACCTGATTTTCCTCTTTCGAGGCCTCGCTCCGAGGTCACCTCTGCTGTCCCTCCTGCAGAGGATAAAACACCAAACACCTCAAAAATGGTGCAGGAACCGAAGTCCTGGGACAGCTCCTGTGATCCTCACAGTGACCTTGTATTTCCCTGAGGTTCTGGGAGAGTCACCCATGTTTTCCCAGCTTTCACTTCAGCCATAAATTCTCTGGCACTGCTCCATCCCAGTCTCTGTTCAGTGCCTGCCCCGATGAGCTGGGAAGCCTGGCCAGTGCTGCAGGACAGATGGGACTGTGCCTCTCACTTTGGCAGCCACAGCAACGTAAATAGATCATTTCAGACAGGAGAAATTCAATGTTTTCCCTTTCACATTTTCACGGGTTCATTCAGGGCTCACACAGGTCAGAGAAAAAACCCCATGAATTGTTGAATGAATGGTACACATGAATGAATATCAAGGGTTTATAATATCCATAAAACAGTTCACAGCATCCCAAGATTCCCCAGTGGGAAGGGACTCGAGAGGGTTCAGATTCAACCCCCACACATTGGCTCAGGATTTTCCCCGAGCACGCCTTGAAATGCCAAGGATGGGGACGGCAAAGCCTCCCAGGCAGCCCATCCCACAGCTCCTCTGCCCTCCATCCCGGAAAATCCACAGATCCAGCTGGTTTGCTCAGAAACCCCCGGATTCATGGACTGAGAGGCTGCACTGAGCTCTAACACAAATCTACATGATTGAAAAAGAATAAAGAGGAGATAAAACATGCTGTGTGCCCACTGGAACTTTGGAATTGTCTGGGTGATGGAACAGCATCAGATCACAACCTTAGAATTACCTGTGCTGTTCACTTCTCCCATTACAGCCCAAACCCAGAAATGATGATTCTTTTTTCCAAATAGGATTATGAAAACGCAGATGCTGCCACGAAGCCTCAGAGCGAGGGCAGGACTGCACCCTGCACTCTCCCCTCTGATCACAATTTCCTGCTTCTGTGGGTGTGTTTCAGACAGAACCTTTTCACAGCCACCCTGGGTGCAATCCTGGCCTCGGTGGAGCAGATCTGAGGTCCCGACCCTGCATCATCTCTGCTTTTCCATGTAAATTGCTGAGGCTCCCAAGGTTTTGATTACTTCATCTTCTGCAGCAACCGGATCTCGTATGAAAGAAACATCCAGGCACAATCACCTGCCTGACCTGAAACCAGGAGCAACAAGAAGCAATTTCACTGTGTCGTGTTTGGGGTTTCACATCTTCCTTTGGCCATTTCCCAATCCAAGGCAGTGAATTAATTCCCAGACACAAACTTACAAAGGGCTCTCTTCACTCCTCCGTGTCCTGTTGCCGGATTTTCTAAGAAATTCATGACCTCAGTAAATAATTCAAGAGGGAAGAGGGAGCTGGGAGATGACAGAAGTTTATCTGGCTGCAGAGGGGAGGGTGATGTTTCTGGAGAGGTCACAGCAAGGGCAGGTCTCTAGAAGATCAAACCTTAAGCAGGTCCATGAGGTTGATGGCGGTGGTTTTGGGCTGAAATTTGGGAAAACACAGAAGTGATAACACAAATGTTGTTCCCATCTCTAAGCTGTAGGTGACTGCATTTGAATTTCTGTCTCAACGACAAAGCATGTGAAAATACCTGCTGCAGGAATGAAAGGCAGAAGGATCTGTGACTCCATCTGAAAATCCTGCTGCACTTAAAAAAATAGAGTTATTAAATGACAGGCAAGTTAGGAATCCATATTTCACAGGAGCTGGCCCACAGACTGTCCACTTGGATCAATGTGGGAAAACACTTTTGTTCCAGAAGCCTGTCAGGCCATCTCATGGATATGTACGTTTGTAATGAAGGTTTTCAATGTACATTTTCTTTGGGACAAATTCCACGCCAGGAAAGGCTGATGGACCTTTCAAGAGTGAAATATATCTTGGAGTGGCTAAGTGTGGGATGTATAATATATAAAAATAATTGTAACATATATAATTAAAATATTTAGTTATGTAAATATACAAGGTGTGAGAGGGAGAGATCCCAATCATACGAGTTCTGAACATTTCAGGTTAATTAAATATCTCAATTTAATCACATACCAACAAAACAACTTCCAGCCTTGGGAAAAGGCAGCTGCAACCTTCTGTCTGTGGGATGCAAACCTGCTGTGGATGCACACGGGGCTGGGGAGATAAAGAGGGATCAGATCTGGGACACAGTGGAACATCTTCCATCGGATCATGAAAGTGAAAATGAAAAGAAAAAACTCCTTATCACTCTTTAAAACCTCAATTTCTTGTAAGACCAGCCCAGGCTGCTGTAAGAGTTCTTTAATGAAGTGCTTCTCCTGGCTGCTCTGTTTCAGCTGCTGCTGGTGTTGAGCAGGGCCTTCCAAGAGAAGCAATCAGAGCTGGGTTTACTCAGCTGTGGCACTTCTGAGCTGATTTAAGCACTCTGTCAAAATGGAGTGAAATTAATTAATTCACTGGAGAGCTTTGCCTTCTCCAAACTTAAGGAAAAAGGAATGCAAACTAGCAGTAATCAGATCCACATTTTTACAGGCAAAGTGTTTAATAACGTCGAAAGATGTTCTGTTGCTGCACAAATCCAGAGAAGGACAAACTCAGTCCTCTCCCCCTGGAATAAATTTCCTCCTCAATGGCAGCTCCTGCGTTTCGGGTGTTTGGCTGCACCCCACAGCCCCCATTTCACTCCCCAAACTGTTGCAGGGCTCTGAAGAGCACTGGAAGGATGGAATGAAAGACAATTGGAGCTGGATGACTTCCACATCCAACTGTCAGAGATGCTGAAGCAGACAATTGCCTTCTGCTTCTTACCGAGGCTTTTTGGGGTTTAAGTGCTCCTTGATAGCTTGGTACACAATTAGAGGTGGATTAGAGAAAGTGGTAATAGGGTATTTTTGGTCTAATCTGCTCTCAATTGTTAATATTAATTAAAGGAGTTCTTCCTCTCTGTTATACAATAAACACGAACCACTCTTTAAAATGAGCATTTTAACTTCCTAGCTGCTTAGTGCTGCTTATTTCCAACTATTTATTTTCAATTTTTTTTTAAATTTTAATTTTTTTTTCCCAGCAGAAACCACGGCAGGAGCATGGCACACATCACAACCAGGGGAGGAGCATCTGATCCTGAACTTCATCACCTTCAGAACAGGCTGCAACACCTAAACCCTCGAGTTGTTTTTTCCTTAATACAGCTGCCAAACTCTCACACCAAGAAAGAGCAGAAAAAATAAAAAATTATCAAACCATTTCAGCCAGAAAGTGGGAAGAAGGGAGATACAGAGCTGTTGTTCCAGCTGAGCACCTGGGATAGTGGGAGCTGTCCCTGCCCATGGCACGGGTGGGACCGGATGAGCTTGAAGGTCCCTTCCAACCCAAACCAGTCTGGGATTCTCTGAAATTAAAGAAAGAAGGACTAAACCCCTTCTGCCCTCATCAGGAGCTCACCTGTAACAAGGTGCAATGATCAGGTACCAAATCAGAGAGATTATTCCTGTCAGTTGGATTAACTCTGGTTTAACTCATTGGTTTAAAAAACCCACATTCTCATTTAGAAAAATAACCCAAGAAGCTGTCTCAGTAATCCATGAGCAGCACACACAGGGGCAAAGAGTTCTGAGGCTTCTTTGGGAGGGAAAGAAAGACAAAACCAGAGAAACAGCAAGAAGAGGCAGCAAGGAGGCATCACCCAGGGCCACAGGAAAGATAAATCAAGAAAACATCAATCAAGAAAACATTGCTGGGACTGAACACTGAGCTGGGGGGTCGGGGGGTGAGGGCTCTCCTACAGCTCCAGCCCTGCTCTGCCCAGGGAAACAGGATTGGGAACATTCCCTGGAAAGCAAAGGGGCTCAGAGAGGATGGCACAATCCATCAGCAGTGTCTGTTCCTAACGGGAACAACCTGCAGGACACCAAACATCGGGCATGGGAGAATCACGGTTATGACACAGCCGTGCCTTTAACCCACAGAGGGCTTCTTCTCTGATTGCTTCCCAATCACCGTTTTGATTCCTGCTGCATCAGGTAGGGGAGAAGCAATGAATGCTATTGCAGGTGAGAAAATAGCTGGGGTCATCACATCCGTGAGAAAAGAAAGGGAAAATAAGCAATACATGCACCACAGGCAAAATAATAAGCAATAAGTCGGCAATAAATCCATCAGAGGATTAAATGGTGGGGCAGAGGTGCCAGAGTACCGTTTAGGGTAGTGTAATTTATATTTATAAAATTTTATCTCTGTTATAAACTTCAACTACCTATATGTATATAAAAAAAATTTATAGATACATAAATCAACTATGTAAAGCAAGGAAAAGAGTCTTGGAGAGACCTTTGCGAACAGTTTGGATTTCAGTTCCTAAACAGGGAAAATAAGAAGCATAGAACAAACCCAGGACACTTCTGTCCTCTAACCACTGCCAGGTCACCTGCCCAAATCCCATTTTTCAGAGGAAAAGTGCAAACCCCGAAAGTTTAGTCAGAGAATAGAACGAAAATCTGCCACATGCTCAGACTGTGCTGGGGCTGGGGCTGACATCCAGGAGCAGCAGAACCAGTTTGAACCTCCTCAGCATCGCCTTTCAGAGGTGGGGAGGATGCTCTGACACCGCTCGTGTCCCAGCTCCCCTTCCCTTTATCTCGGGCTGCATTTCAAGCTCCCTCTCCTGATAACAGCATCTCAAGGACTCGGACGGTTAAAGTTATCTGCAAGTGATAATCGCTTTCTCCACAGGGAGCCTGTGATCCGCTCTCCCTCCTTCTCCCCACGCTTCTCTCTGCCGGTGAATCTCCATCCATCTCTGCGCTTTTACGGCAGCTCCGCCTCCAATCCCCTCTTTCTGTGCGTGTTAATTTTTAAAGGCACCTCTCTTTGTCCATCAGCTCACCTCCATCTGCAGCGTTCCCTCATTTCACTGTAGGCTTGCCATAAAATCATCCACTAATGCCTGTTTGCTGCCCAAACACCTGCTGTGCGTTCCCAGCCCAGCCAAGCTGCATTTTGCTTTGCCTCTCTTATTCTGTCCCTCCCCTGCTTCGTGTGCTGACACTTTTCCCCTAATTATTTTATTTACCCAGATACCTTTTCCACTCGGGGCTCACATCTTCACAAATCCCTGTCAGGGATTCACCGCTTCAAACTTCACTTCAAATGGATTGAAGAAAATCCCGAATGTTTGCCTGTCAACCCATGTAAATAGGGTGCCAGGATGTACCCAATTTGCGTAGACAGAAGTCTTTTTAATCTAAGATCACTGACATGAGTCCAGACCTGCAGTTGCAATTAAATGCAAAATTAAATGAGGATTATTTGTCAGTTTTGAAGGAAAATTTGAGGATTCCGATTATTCAGAATTACCTGTGTTTCTGCTTTGCTGTGTGAGGGTCTCCAGGTCTGATATTGAACACCTCTGAGCACAGTTCTGCTTCTGGTTTACACCTCTCTGCCCCACAGCACAGCACGAAACTGTTCTGAACCGCTCAAAATGCAAAATCATCCCCAATTCTCAAACAAAATAAAACCTGATAAAACATACATTAAAAAAAACCACCTCCTTTCTCCTTCTAGAGTGGGGTTCCACATCTATGTCCTTTATGACCCGGGGAAAGCTGAAGTCACCCGTGAATCTGTGGGTGCTGGAGCAGCATTTTCGCTGGAATGCAGGGATGCCCAGAGCTGCCTGGGCTCCCCCTTCAGCAGCAGCCTCTTGTAGGGGCCTCGAGAAGTAATTTCCTCCTGAATAAGTCGGGAATGAAGCCTGCAGCAGGTCCCAAACCCGCTGCTTCCAGGTGTGCCCCCTGTGCCAGGCACGGGCAGCTCAGCAGGAGCCAGGAGAACCTGCCCTTGCCGTGAGCAAGGCTCCTGGAGCCCGCTCTGGATAAATGTGTGCCTGGAATGTAAACTCCGAGCTCCAAGGGATGCGTTTTCAGCCTTGATTGATCTGCAGGCTGCTCTAAATTAATTAGGGCAGGGAGTTGTCCCTTCACCTTCCCGTTGGTATTGAGGCAGAGGTGCTGGGGTGGCAGCCACTCGCTGCCCTCCTCTGCGTGGGCACAGCAAGGATCCCACCCCTGCTGCCCCAGGGTCTGTTCTCCACACCCAGCTGTGACCCTGGGGGAAACTCTGCCCCTCTCCCGTGAAATCCCTGAATTGTGGCTCATTTGTTAAAGCATTTCCTCTCCGGATCAAGGTCTCCACCCGGCTCTCCCCACCTCTCGCTCTCAACCCAACAGGAGGAAGAGCAGCTGTGGTTTCTTCTGGCTTTCTTCTACTTCTTGAGTGCCAGCTGGGCAGCCTAAAGTTTTCTAAGGCCTTCCCCAGATAAAATTCCTCTCTTGGTTCTCCAGGGCCATTTCTGAGTTCCCCTGGAAGGAGGTTGTGTGTGAGGGGCAGCGTTAGCCTGAGGGTAAGATGTTTTCTTCAGAGGGAAGAAAGCCTACAGCACATGGATTTATCAGCTTCAACTTCCCTGGAAGCGTTCTTGGGACTAGAGGATGGAGAAAACCCAAATTAGGTGGGAGAAGTCACTCCAAACAGTCTCAAGTGCATTTTCTTGATGTGCACCAGTGCAACAGCCCTGGAGAAATCTCCTTTCTCCCTCCACCTCTCTTTATGGGTCCTGCTCTCTCCATAGGATTCATGCCCTCTCCATAGGATATCTCCCAGGAAATCCTCAGGAGCTACAGACCAACCTTCCACAGGGAACATGAAAGCTTTAATATCCTGCACAGCTGAAGGCAGAGGTGACAAATCTCTAAACCAAAGTGGAAAAAACCCCCAGTCCCACCACAGAGCAATCCTGTATTTTGACAAGCTGCTATCCCAACTCTCTAATTCCACCTCTCCAGTAAGTGCAGCAGCCAGCAGCTGTCCTGGGAATCTTTTTTTTCCCTTTCCCTTGGAATTGTTTCTCATTGGTTAAACACGGTGATGGAAGGGAAGAGAATTTTTTCAAAAGAGAATTTTTCTGAAAGAGGAAAAGACACAGCTCAAGTTCACACGAGCTCAGCCCTCACACGCCTGGTAACATGTCTGCACTCTGCTTGTTCCTGAATGTCAAAATAAAGACTCTGAGTCTGAGCTTAATGATTTCCCTGGAGCACCATTGTCCTGCAGTTTGCCTTTCAGCCCTGCTCTGCTGCCAAGGGAGAGGTGAGGGAAGTGAAGCACTTTATTTATCGAGTTGGTTGCTGTACCAATTTAAAGTGAGCTCAGCATCCCTGGCTGCTGCTTTGGGGTGGTTCCTGGAATGAGGAGGTTTTCCTTCAGATCTGCATAGGGGAACCTCTCTTCTTTTACAGCACGGCTTTGTCCCGGCTTCAAATACATCTCCCGACCTGAGAAAGGATTACAGCACCTTTGATACCCCAATTAAAATGGATCAGGAGGGGGAAGGAGCCATTGATCCTTCAGCTGATCTGCTGAAAGTGCTGACTTATGCCCATGAGCACAAACACTGAATCACAGGGATCAATAAGCAGAGCTGGAGTGCTGCAGCTGCTGCGGGCTCGCACTGGCAATTACAGAATCTGGGTTGGCTTTACAACTGCCTCAACAAATGCCCTCTAACCCTGCTCCTTCCTATCCAAAAAAACCCATTAGCTGGCCTTTGAATTGCCAAAATGGCACATTCAAAGAGAAAAATACCTCAATTGCCTGGTAAGTGCTTATAGCTCCGTGTTACAAACATTTTCATTGCAAACTTACAGGTATTAGGAAAGTTGTTCTTAAATCTACAAGGCTCGGATGTGCCATGGAGAGAAGGTTTATAAATGAATAAATGATTCATCTTTTTTTGCTTTCTGATGCTGCAGGCAGGCAATTAAGTGGGATTGAACTTGATAGTTTAGGGGGTTTGGAAGTTCTTAATATAAAAGATCACAACTACAAAATACTTATGAATTATAGAAGAGGCCAAGGGACAGAATGCCACAGATTTTAATGGCACTTTCAAAAAGTGCCTAGAGGAGACAATAAAGTGGTTTTCTTAGCTGTGACCTCACTGGAAATGATCTGAAGACTAAAAGGGCAAAGGCAAGTGGAGGAGGATGTGTTTTGGGTGTGTCGCCCTGTGGACAGTGAACACATCCTCAAAGTTCCTTAATCTGCATTTTTCCCACTGCAAAATCCAAGGACTGGACAATGATGTGGGGAATTGTGGTGTTTGCTGACTGTAAGACAGACAAAGTATCTTCTTCATGCTGGATCAGCTCTGCAGGTCAATATTTACATCCCTCTGCAAGAGTCAACACCAAATATTTGGGATGAGTATTTCATAGGTAAATATCAATACCAAATATTTGGTTCAAACGTCTCAACATCGCAGATATTTGGGGAAAGCCCAGTTCCACTGCCTGTGGCTCGGAACAGACTTATTTCATGTTTTAAAAATAACCTTTAATTTTTCATGGATAATTTGGGGATGAAAGAAACCAGCAAGTTGTCGCTATACTTCCTGCTTGAAACTCCAAATTTTCAACCCATTCCGGCTTTTTCAGAAGTGAATTAAATTTTTAATCAGATATTTACCCGATAAGCTACGTCTGCTCTTCCTCCGTGTAGGAATTTTATCTGTTGGCTTTAGAATACAAGGAAAACTGAATTATGAGGTCAGGATCCATCAAATCACCGAGGGGAATCTCTGCATCTGATAATCCTGCTTTGTTCTTTCCATGGGTTTTTCATCCCTTTTCTCATCTTTCACATAATTTTCATTTATTTCCCAACAAACATTGCCACAAAGACTTCACCCCCAAAACTTGAGGGTTTTAAGAGCTGGATATTGAACTCTATAAATTCCATTACTTGCAGCTCGTTCTGTTGATTTTTCCCATGACAGGAGGTTACGTGGTTTTAATGGAATATTAGTAGTGTGGCTACATTAAATGCCATTTAAAACCTCTTTCAAAGTGGTATTGACTGTGTTGAAATGAGACTGTGGAGATACCCCAGTGATGGGAAATAGGTGTGAATATTGTATTTGCATCACAGAATTTTCAAACTGATGCAGAAACCCCTTATATCTATTAAAAAAACCCTATAAAAATTATCATATTGCTCTGAGTAGATTTGCCTTTCTCTACAAAAGAGCTAAAAATAGACTCGTTGATGTATTAACAACAAGGAAAAATATTCCAAGTAATTATCAGCTCCGCCCACGTGTTGAAAGCCCATTTTGTCCTGTAGCTGTTTCAATCAATACACTATTTATTTTCAAATAACCATGCACTAAGGATCATTTGGACACAGAGCCCATAAATACACATTACCTCATTATCGACCCTCTCTGGCCACTGCTGCATCATTAACATTGCACTAAGAGAAGCAATCAAGCCATAAACAGGAGGAATTTCTAGAGCTGTTCTTCCCCCAAATATTTTTGTAGGGATGGCCAGGCCTGGGATTTGCCCCCAAGAATTACTTTTCTCTTTGATATTGTTTACAGAGAAGTAAATGTAACCAGCAGCCAGTGAAACGGGAAGAAATGCAATATTTGCAAAGAGGGAGTGTACACAAGACAGTTAAACTCGATTTTTTATCCAGGGATTATCACTTGCACATACATGACAACACTGAATTTCGCTTCCAACACACCCTATTGTTTTAATCCCATAAATTCAATTTCTGCCGTTGCTCAGTAGGCTGGAAAAGGAACCAATGAGCCAACCAAGCGCTGGGAGCAGAATGCCTTTGCTGTGGGTAGGACAGCAGTGTGCTGTGCCATCTTTATGCAGCTCATGCAGGGAAATTCTCCTCCTCCGGTGCTGTGGGATGACTGATGGCTCTCCCATAAAAGACGAGCTACTCGGGGGCAACAGCAAAGGCTGCCGTGGCAAATTGCCAAGAGCTGGAGGGCTGCACCTCATTTGCATGTAAATTTACATCGGTTTTAAAGCCACGAAGGAGTGCACTGGTAGTACTCGAATATTTCTTGATCGGTTTGTCAGCGCCGTGTGATCTCCAGAAATGAAAACCTGGTTGTGAGCAGCCTGCTTGCCCTCCGTGCCTTTGGGGCCGTGTCCTGATCCCACTGATCTTGGCAGAGGGTGCTCAGCACCCCCAGGACCCTACAGATTCAATCCCTGCTCCCACCACCTTCACCCCAGTGCTGGTTGCCATCATTTCAGTCCCATCACTAAGGGCAGGTGCCGTGCCCATCACAGGTGAGATCCAGATCCTCCCTCAGGCTAAGCCAAGCCCAAACCAGCCCCACTGGTACCACAGGAATAAAATTATTGGGGTAGAGATACCGTATGAAACTGCTGAGTTTGTAAAATACCCCCATGCTTATGATCAACAAGAATATAATGAGTTTATGGGAGGTTTAGATGGGATATTGGGAAGGAATTGTTCCGTGTGAGGGTGCCAAGAGAAGCTGTGGCTGCCCCTGGATCCCTGGCAGTGCCCGAGGCCATGTTGGACAACTTGGGATAGTGGAAAATGTCCCAGCCCATGGAAGGGGATGGAATGAAATGGTCTTTAAGGTCCTTTCCAACCCACAGCAGTCTGTGATACTCCATATCTGCATTCCTCCATCCATTCACTGGCACAGGCATGCGGCTCGGGAAGGATTAAATCCATTTTGCATAAAACCAAAGGCAACAAGTGAGGGGAGAAGGTGTGTGGGGCTGCAAAGTGGAAAATTACTGAGGGAAGGAAAAGAAGATTGAGAGGACAGAGGCAGGTCCGTGTGCCAGCTACTCTGCAGAGGAAGAAAACGGGAGGGATGAGTTCAAGTCTTTGGATTTCAGATTTGGACTGAGGCTGGGGATAATGCAGAAGCTTCCTGGCAGATTGGGCATCTGACGGCAGGAGCTGCAGTCAAGGTGATCTTCTGGGTAGCTGCTGTATTCACTTGATTTCCAAAGCTTGCATTCATGCTCCTGCTGTCAATAAAAATCCCTGCCTGAATAGATAAGCCAGAGGCCCGTATCTCATTAAGCCTGAGAATTCAATCCTCTGCTTCAAGCTCTGTGCTCCTATGCTACTTTATATCATTAAGAAATATTGCCCAAGCTGATCCCCTAAATCCTTGTATTAGCCAGCACAATTAAATCTAATATGGATGGAAAAATGGGAGCTAGTGGGACTTGTCCGTGGTGTGAATTCCAGGTACATCCCCGTGTATGTGCCTGAAAAGTGCACCAGCAACAAGTTAGAAATGAGACACTTCTAAGCCCTGAGTCATTCTATTTAAATAGCTTAAGAAAATGCCGAGACTTTCTCAGGATGAATTGTGGAATACCTTGAAGTGAGACCGTAAATCCCAATGCTGTCACTCTTTTTCTCCGAGGAGTTATTAAGTGAAGCATCCAAAATAAAAAGTCAGGCTGTCGAGCTCCCGGGGTTTTGTTTCTCTGTCAGACATAAACTTGGTGACTTCTAGAGTTTTAAAACAATGGCCTAAACGTGCCAGCCATTAGCACCGGTACTTAATGAGATTCGCAGATAACCCCTTAACAGAATATGTAGTGATTAAGTCAATTTAAATGATTCATCTCCACTGCAGCCTGCGAGACTTGTACATAACAGCCATTTGCATAGCAATAAAAATCTCCATTTCTCCGCACAGGACAGGTTTATAAGGATATTTCCAACCTTAATAATGTCTGCTTGGAAGGTTTTTTTTACTCCTCCTTTTTTCCAGATGCTTATCCTGGTAGGGGAAGATCTCCAGGCAAAGCATCCCTGTGTGGAGGGCCACAAATGAGTCAGTGAGGAGGAGCATTCCCAGCCTGGCTGTGAAGAGGCTCCGGGGGAAATGGGAATTTTACATTTTACTTGTGTGATGTTCCTGGGATTGGTGTGTGGCCAGAGCATCCCAATGAGCTCTGCACTTTCACACATGCCTGCACACACACACAAGGAGCAGCCCTAATGAGCCCACCTCCAACCACTGCCAGCCCAAATTAAGCCAGGATTGCAGCTTGGTCCAAGGGAACTGCTAAACTCCTTCCAGCTTCCAAAGGTGCGAGATCAGATCCTCACAGATCTGAGATAAATCAAAGGGGAAGGCTCTGCCAAGTGAATCCCTGGCACGGTGGTGCTTTCTGGAAGATCCTGGAGCATCCTGGCTGAGGTGACACCGCAGGGTTGTGTAACATCCCCTCCCCTGCTCCCCCAGCCCAGGCAATTAATCACTAATTGAAATTGCTTCTCCCCAGCTGACCCAGAGCCACACGGATTAAACCAGATTTTGGAATGCTAATTACACAACATCATTTTCCCAATTATTCTTAAAATTGGATTATGTACCAGGAGATGGGGTGTTTGAAGCAGCCACTAATGAGCAAATCATGCATAGAAAACTTGTTTGTTATGTTGGTGATGGAACAAAATAAGGTTACGGGCGTGAAGTCGTGTCCAAATAAACAAAAGAAACCAAAGAGATTCCAAGAGTAGCACCAAGCTGGAATTCAGGGAGCTTCAAGAGCCATGGCAAAGCCAGAGAATGGGTTTTTCTTCCTTTTTCTCCCATTGTCCAGTGATGGCTGAAGCTGTTTCTGGGTTATTGGGTGTTTCAGGATATTTTCCCAAGAAATTATTGTGTTATCTAAGTGACCAAGTAGCTTATAATCCATTTTCAAAAGTTTCTGCGGAGCTTAAGAACATAAATCTGATTATCAAAGAGACTCCACTATTGCATTTTTCTGTGCTTGCCCCACCTTTCTGATGTAATCAAGAGTGACACAGAAATTTAATTGCTCCAAGTACTTTCTATATTGCAGCAGCCAGAAGTCTTTAGATTCCCTGCCAAATATTATAAAATTTGGTTTCAGTCCCTTTGTACTTTTATGGCTGAACAGTTTTGCTGTGATTCCAGGGCAGTTCAGGAGAATATTCCAAATGGGTTTCCATCCCTGAATAAATCTGGAGATCTATCAACCCACACCTGTCTGTCTGTCTGTCTCTCCACCATCACACTGCCTGAAAACATGCATTGCTAATTTATCCCCAATATTCTTATAATTCAATTTCACAGCCAATTTCAGTGCTGGTTTTTTTTTTTCCCTCATGGATTTAAGATAATTATTGCTTAAAAAACCAACCAAAAACCCAACAGAAACCAAGTCATGTACACAGGGTGAAAAAAAATAAAGTTTCCAGGGTACTTGGTCCAAAGCTTCAGATTTAAGTCTACAAACAGGAAGCAATACTCCCTCCTCAACAATCCAGAATGTTTAAGTCCAAATGGGCTTAGATTTAAATCTAAATTTTTTGAGTATCATTCCTAACAGAGAAACTCCGAGCTCCTTTAAATAACCATTTTTTCTCCTCAAAGGACATAAATTTAAAAAAAAAAATTTTTTTCAAAAACTCAGGGTATTTTTTACTCCCTGGACTGATAAAGCCAGTGAGTTGTGTGTGCACTGTTCTTTCCTCCTTCACAGGTCTCCTTACCATTTTCAAGGTCTCTATTGCCCACAATGTGAAAAAAAAAAAACCTCATATAATTACTGAGATAATTATTTTCTGATGTAAAAATTCTGTTGTAAGTTTGAAACTCACGTTACAAGTCTGTTCTGATATTAAAAAGAAGATGTATAGCAAGAAAAGAATGAAACTACAATGCACTTTGCAGCAACAATCAATATCTTTGAGTCAATCTCCCATTTACATTTTTAAACCCTTTTCTCTGGTAAACCTTAAGACAAGACTTCCATAGCAACAGAGACAAGGTCTGGCTCACATTGCAAGGAATCCTAACAAAAATGAAATGAGAAAAGGACGGGGGTCGATTATTTATATTTAAGTTATTTGAATGAGGCACATTAACCTCCATGGAAAAAAAAAAAAATCCAGTGTTTTTCTTCAGCCCAGCCATCAATCAAAAGCAAATAACATATTCTGTTAATTGCTCTCTGTTATTCTCACAGTTTCACTGGAGTGCAGAGGTAGGGGGAAATTCTTGTTGGGTTTAGGGTTTTTTTTAAACTGAGATAGAAAGTTTTGTTTCCTCCAGGTTAAACAGCAAAAGGAAAGTCAAAGAGTTTTCTGCCACCAACCTGGGTGACCAAGATTTGATTTAGAAGATGCACTTGTGTCATCACCTCATCTTCTGGGCTCTGGCACCCACAGTGAGCACCCAGGAATGAATCCAGAAGGCAGCAGCGCTCTATGGATACTAAAAAAGCTTCAGCAGGGAATTTCTTCAGCCCTCTGCAGCATTTTGTGAGAGCTCCATGCAAATTATTTAAAACAATGCTACCGTTTTGTAAACTTCTTGCACCTGCAAGTTGTTTTTGCAGTATTGTTATGGTTCTAACTAGAAAAATATTTAGAAACGGGTGTCTTAGAATTTGGCCAATCGCCTCAAGGGGTGGATGGCCAAAGGACCAATTACCTTATGCCATTTAACACACTTTGCGAACCAACATATAAAAGCCTTTCAATATACTATTAAATTGCTTCCATTTTTCCCTGAGCCTGGACTCTGTGTTGTTTCTCTACCTGTTCTCAGTGAGACATCGACAGCACTCCACCAGATTCCCTCCTGGATGTTTTAAGGGAAATTACTCGGCACCAAGAGCAGAAAGCACAACCATGGGCAAAGCCAGAGCCTTCGGCAGGTCACTGGTTCCATCTTCAGCCAGGACAGCCAGCGAGGCCCCGGGGCTGGGGCTGAATTCCCAACAGGATTTCATCTGGTCCTAGTGCTTTTCTGGAGGTTCAGCAGCAGATCCAGGTGCTGGCAGGGAGTTTTTATCAACCTGGGCTAAGGAAGTGTCCCTGCCCATGGCAGGGGTGGGACGAGATGAGCTTTAAGGTCCCTTCCTACCCAAACAATTCCATGATTCTGTGGTGACATTCCTTTGATTCTTGTGCCTGGCAGTGCTGGTTGCCTTTGACAGGGAGATTTGGAGAAGAGCAAAGCAGTCCCAACAATTAAACACCTCTAATAAAATGTTTTAATGGTCTTTTTCCTCATCGATAATTTCAGTTTCCATAGTTTCAGGTTAAATGAAACCTGGCAGCTGTTCAGGGTTTTCAAGCTGCTGTAGGGGTGGGAGGAAGGTGGTCACCAGACCAGCAGCGTGAGTGATGTCAGGTCCCAACCACCCACATATTTTCCCACAGGATTTAGTTTTTCTGGCGACTTCCATGGAGCTCATTTCTGAGAATTTCTCTAAGACAAACGAGATGAAGAAGATGGCAGAGTATGCCATCATTTTGCATCCACTTAAAGGACTGTCTCACCCTCTGTTTTTTGTTTTCTCCTTCTTTCTGTCTAATATTCCTCCTTTTTGCTTTGTGTTTGCTTTTCAATTTAAATCCTCAATAATTGTGCATGAAAACCCTATAAATGCTTTTTTTCCCCTTTACATTTTACCTTCTAGGTAACACAGCATGGCTTTTCTTGCCTTTCTGGTAAAACTTAAAAACCCCCAATGTCTGAGGCAATTCACAGTTCCTGAGACCCTTAAAAAAGAACAAAACCATGATGCCTAAGGAGGCCAACCTAGAAACAGAGACTGGACAGGAGGAAGGGAATAAAGGTGGGTATTTATCTGAAAGGCCTTCAGAGGCACACCCTGGGCAGGCCAAAGGCTGCACCCAAGATGGACCCCGAGTCACGAGTTCTTCACACTTTTATAGCTTTGGGCCATTTGCATCTCAACCCAATTTCACCAATTAAACTTGAGCTAATGATGGAATTTCCCCTCAGCTTGCCCCCCTTCTCAAGATGCTGGGTTACACATTTTGGGCCTAGGCCGGGCTGGGTGTCCTTGGAGAGCAGCCTGGAGAGGCTTTGTTCTGTCTGTCTCAGCATGAGAGAGCAGCAGCTCCCAGGCTGCAGGACACTGCAGAGTTACACACTGGGAATGCAGGATTTGAAAAATATAAAAGTTAAAACATAAGGCATCAACCAGAAAACCTATTGCTACCTGCAGCTCCTTCCCTGCACGTAACCTCTCTGTCCCTAAGCTGCTCCTTCCCCTCCCTTTGGAACCAGAACCTGGCAAAGCCAGGCCTAGCAGAGCTGGAGGTGTGGGAGCAGGGCCCTACAAAGGCTCCAACCCCCGGCCAGCAGCAGGGAGAAGTTGTTGTTGTAACAAGAAGTTGCATAACTCTCATCTGCTGTGTGTATTTTTCCACGGTCCTTGGAGGCTCCATGAGGGCACGGTGAGGGAGATGTCAGGCAGAGAGCAGCAGAGATGAGTTTTGAGTGAAATAAGGGCTGTCTGCAAAAACAACCTTTCCATCCCATCAGGGAAGTCACTGCCTGTCAGAGGAACTACAGAATTGTTTGGGTTGGAAAAGATCTTAAAGATCACCCAATGCCACACAGGCAGGGACACCTTCCACTGTCCCAGGCTGCTCCCAGCCCCAGTGTCCAGCCTGGCCTTGGGCACTGCCAGGGATCCAGGGGCAGCCACAGCTGCTCTGGGCACCCTGTGCCAGGGCCTCACCACCCTCACAGGGAACAATTCCTTCCCAATATCCCATCCATCCCTGCCCTCTGGGAGTGGGAAGCCATTCCCTGTGTCCTGTCCCTCCATCCCTTGTCCCCAGTCCCTCTCCAGCTCTCCTGGCTCTCCTTTAGGCCCTGGAAGGGGCTCTGAGCTCTCCCTGGAGCCTTCTCCGCTCCAGTGAGCACCCCCAGCTCTCCCAGCCTGGATCCAGAGGGGCTCCAGCCCTTGGAGCAGCTCCGTGGCCTCCTCTGTCATTTGGACAATTTCTCAAATCCTCAGCAGTTTGAGGTGAAGGCTCCGTGCAAAGAACTCCAGTCCTGGCTGTGGATCTTACACACCCTGTGCCTCTTATTTGAAGCTTTAACCTCATGGCAAAGTGTGACCAAGCCTTGGAGAAGCTGTCCCACAGAGATGACACTGGTGCCACCCCATCCCAAATCCCACCAGAGCTGGATTTGCCAACAATTTCTGCTGACACAGAATGGGTATTACCTGCCCCATAACTCTCCCTTGTGTCACTGTATTTCACTGACACCAGCGAGCTGCTACAGTTATTTTTTTAAGTGGTTTGCAAGAAAAGATTGTCATCAATATTTAAAATTAATATTTTCCATGAAAATTTAATTGTGTGCTATGGTGGTTTTAATCTAATCTAGTCAGCAATCTTCAGATAGTCCCAAAAGGCAGCAACAGCATCCCAAGTGACCAATTTTTTCCTTGCATTTTCTTTGCTTGGAACTACTTTAACATTCAAAAATGTTTTGTTTAGAAACCCAGATTTACCTTCTGCCTCATCATTGCCATTCCATTATGCTCTTTATGTGTAAACAGAGTGTACTTCAAAGAGCATATATCATTATTAATAGTTAATAAAAGAAATGGAAATAAAAGCTCCACAAGCTGGTCCTGTAGCTGGGAAGCAATTCCCTGCACTTTATGGGAAAGGCTTTCCTTGCCGTTGGATGTCCTTGGGAGATGAGATGACTCTGTCAGGGACATAAAAACAACCCCCTATTATTGCACTTACTGGATATATAATCTTCAAATAATGAGCAACGGGATGAAAACAACTCAAAGAAGCCTCCTGGAGCATTTTCCCCCTGTCTTGGCAAGGCCAGCAGTTTCCTTTGATTAAGGGTTAGAGGATCAGAGTCCCAATAAGCAGTTAGCTGTGGAATTGAATCCATGGCACATCTTTCTCCTCTCCCCTGAGCTAACTGTGCCACAGAATGAACCTGGGATATTGATGGCTTCAAAGGAGCTGCAGAAATGAAGCAACGAGCCACGATCAGCCAACATTCCTAAATACTCTGTGACAGAAATGCCTTCAGAGGGGGAAGATTTTGAGTCTGTAGTATTTTACTACAAGGTGTAACGAAGCCTGTAGGGTTCTGTGCCCACCATGCCCAAAGCAGCTGCATGGGAGAGGTGAAATCCAATTTATTCCCATTTTTGTGAACAGTTCCTAGCTCAGCAGGAGATGCTGTGTGTCATTTATAATCCAGCCCCCACGAGTCACAGGTCTTGTGTGGTTTCCGTGAATCCCAGCAGCTCCTCGAGGCCCTGCTGGGAACAGGTCCCCTGGTGCTGGGCAGTCCCCAAACATTTGTATAAATGACATTTTTGAGGCTGAATTTCCCAGAGCACTGCATGCACACCCTCATTCCCATTCCATGAGTACAGCCGACAAGGAGCTGGCTGTTATCCCGTTGGGAATTGAGCACAAGTCCTTGATCAAAGGACAAATATCTTTATATTCAGTGATTCCCAAACCATTCTCTTCTGCATTACCACCAGCAGATGGTTTTGGTGGTGGGATATTTATTTAGCTGCCCATATTGCTCTCCTCACATCAATGACAGGCTCGTTTTCCTTCTACTTAATTAAGACTACCTTCAAAGAGACCCTTTAATAAACAAATTAGGGCTATCTGACTCAGAGTTTAAAATGGAGCAGTGTTTGATCAATACAATCGATTGAAGAGATCTAAACTCATCTCTGGGATACTCTGTTCCTGTCTTGGAAAGTTTTTAATGCCTCGCTGAAGCGGAGGGTGAAGTGTGTGGCAGCCTCTGACCTCTTACAACATTAACTGGGCACTGTTAAATGAGGGAAATAGCAGTGGAAAACCTTCCAGTGGGTACATTCCCTTTAAATAACACTGTGTGGAAGGGAGGTGGGAAACCTGGAATGCTTTTAGGAGGATCCGGGATCATGGAGAAGATGGTGCTAATGATAAGACAAATGCTCGTGTATTTTTAGCTTCCACAGGATGAGGTTTGGTGTTAAAAGAAAATCACAGATAAAAAGGAAATCACAGAACCATCCATCCATCCCTGTGTCCGTCCATCCATCCCTCCCTCCATCTATCTGTCCCTCCATCCATCCATCCATCCATCCATCCATCCATCCCTCCATCCATCCCTCCATCCAACTAC
>VWZT01016996.1:196034-245145 GCA_013397055.1 Pachycephala philippinensis | reverse complement strand
CATCCATCCATCCATCCATCCATCCATCCATCCATCCATCCATCCATCCATCCATCCATCCATCCCTACCTTAACACCAAGACTGAACTGGAAACACCTTTGATTTATTTTTCTTTTCACAATTCAGATGGAACATGTGAAGATCTATGGAGATTCAGATCCAAAGGATAGGATACATTATTAATTTATATTTCTTGCATGGAACACAGTCTTGGAATCGTGAATCTCATTTGGGATGCTTTGATATAGGACTTTTCAGGCTTGTCCTCATTAAAAAACAAATAGAGATGGCAGTATATCAGTGAATTTAAAGATATTTTAAATATCTCCTCCAGAAAAACTTCTCCAATTGGTGTTTTCTGAACATTTTATCTGTGTGTGTGAACTTCCTAACCAGGGAATCTGCATTCCTACACACATCCCTTATATTCATTTCAAGATGCAGACAACACTGCACTGCACAGACTTTAATAAAAAGCCCTAATTACACTGCAAACATAGAGCAAAGTCAGCCCAAAGCAGGAGCAGAAGAAAGCAGCAAAAATAAAGTACCTGAAGAGTTACCAGACGCACAGGAATTATGTCTCTGTCTCACTAATTCAATACTGCCACCTAATTCCTGTCAGTAACTAACAATTTCATGATAGCTGTCCACCAGCTCACCAGGAAATTCTCTTCTTCTGGAAAAAAAATAGTCAGCCTGCTCCTGAGTAGGCTTAGAAAAATGCTCTTCATGTCTGTGCATCTCTTGTTTCTTGTTTCTCTTTTTTTTTTTCAGTATAAAATGTTCATTTTGCTAAGGAAAAATTCGAGTTTATGGATAGAATTCCTGCATTTCCAGCATTTGGGAATAAAGGATTCTGGTCCAGGCTGCACTGGGATCCATTTCTACCCCGTGCCAGTAATCATTTCACTATGATATTGATACCATACATTTTTTGGACGGTTAATTTAGTTCAACTTTATCCCTGCCAAGATATCAAGCTGATAATTGATCTCCAGCTTTGTTCTGCAGCATTAATTAAGTTTTAGAAAAGCTTACAGATCAATTTATTTGAGTTAATGCAAATCTTCACCTAGAACAACACGACTCAGATATTTATCACTCTGCTCTGAGTCCCTTCTCATGCCTCAGCAATTCAGGTTTACATCTGGTTCAAGTTTCTCTAATCTAAAATAAACCAGCATGAAAAAGCATTTGATTTCTCATTTAGATTTGCGATAGCCTTTTATTGCAACGATAACAACCCTTGTCTGATCTGAAATGGTGAAATTGTTGGGCCAAAAATAATGAATAAAAATGTTGGCACTCCTGGGTTCTCACAACTAACCCAAATTTTATTGGTCTTTTAAAAAATTAGAAGCAATTTGGGGTTCTTTTCCACATATGAGATAACATAGCATTATTTAAGTCATGCTGCAATTCTGATTAATTTCTGTGATTTAAAAATATTGACTTCAAAGGCATTTAAAGGGTGATGTGAAAACTGCTCACTGCGAGGACCTGGCTTGACTTTGCTCTTGCAGAGCCCCTCAGGTGTGGACGGAGATAAAACCATCTCAGACCAAATCAAATCAGCTACAGCAGCACCAGGTTTGTTATCTTTTCTTAAAATGCAAAGGATGGCTGTTTCCAGGTGGATTTATCACAGAATGGTTTGGGTTGGAAGGGAATTTAAATCCCTGCCATGGCAGGGACACCTGCCACTGTCCCAGGCTGCTCCAAGCCCCATCCAGCCTGGCCTTGGGCACTGCCAGGGATCCAGGGGCAGCCACAGCTGCTCTGGGCACCCTGTGCCAGGGCCTCACCACCCTCACAGGGAACAATTCCTTCCCAATATCCCATCTAAATTTATCCTCTTCCAGCTAAAGCCATTCCCTGTGTCCTGTCCCTCCATCCCTTGTCCCCAGTCCCTCTCCAGCTCTCCTGGAGCTCCTTTAGGCCCTGGAAGGGGCTCTGAGCTCTCCCTGGAGCCTTCTCCTCTCCAGGCTGAACAATCCCAACTCTCTCAGCCTGCCCTTACAGCAGGATGTAGATCCTCCTCGTGGATCTGTGCTTTACAGAGGCCTTTTGTTCCATTTTTAAGTTTAAACAAAGCTTCCATTTTCTTCAGCCACTCCCAGGTGCTAAAGAGTTACAACTCTGAAACATCCCTCGATTTTCCCACAACCTTTTTTTTTTGCAGAGTCACAGTTTTCTCAATTTTGTTTCAGAGCGTTTAACACATTTAAAGCTGAGCTGGCCACAATGACCTTTCAGCACAGCCTGCAGAAAACTCTGAGTCTGGTAACTCTGTTTTTACTGACTGTTGCACATTTCCCAAGTACTCAGGTCAATACTTTGCAGTATTTCTCTAACAACAAATCTGCAATATGGGGAAGAAAACATTTGTCCACCTCAAAGTTGCTGCTGGAGGCAACAGAGATTTTCCTTAACCTGTGTGTGGTATGATTCTCTATCGAGCACTATAAAAGGGAGGATATAAAAGAGTTTGTAAAACATGAACTCTCTGTATTTTTCATGAGAGGATTTTATGTGCCTTGTGTTAGGTCAATGAGGTGCGAATTTTTCCCTAATTAACAGAGCAGGATACTACTAATTAATCAGATGAGATAATGCCAATTGGGCCCCCTTTATCAGGAGTGGAGAAAACAACTTTAGGAATTTTTACGAAGTCTTAAAATCTGGATTTTGCATAACGTGAGGTGCCTCCGCCAAGCCTTTGCTGGGTAACTCCAGAACTGCCTTCACCAGCAAAGAGTTAAAGGACGAGAATTTCTTCTTTTCCTGAAGAAATTGGTGAGGTTTTGCCATGTGGATCTCACCTTTCTATTTCTCTACTTGACCTTTTGTGAATATTTCAGTGTTTTTTTTTTCCCTTCTACAGCTCACTCATCCAAACCCCACGCAGATCCCGCTCTCTATCGATTGCGTTCACTGTACAAAATGCTGACTGAAGGAATAGGAGAAAACTCCCCTCCTCTTGGCTTTTCCCAACTTCCATTGGTTCAGGAAAGTCAGAGGAAAATGCCCAACTCCACCCTCCAAAGGAGGGGTTGCTCGGGAACTGGAGATTAATGTTCAGATTGTTGCAAACATCATGAGATGCTGCTCAAACAGCTCCACGGCTTGTAAGATTGGCAAGCCAGCAAATTCAGGGGTTGGGCATTGATTTTGGGGTTTTCCTATTTGTGGTAATTTTAATCTGGGTGTGGGAGTGTATCTCCAGTGCTTCTGTTTACCTAGGAAAATCAATTCCCATGGAATCCCAGAATTGTTTGGGTTGGGAGAGACCTTAAAACCCATCCACCCTGGGCAGGGACACCTTCCACTATCTCAGGGTGCTCCAAGCCCTGGCCTTGGACACTTCCAGGGATCCAGGGGCAGCCACAGCTGTGCCAGGGCCTCACCACCCTCCCAGGGAGGAATTTCTTCCCAATATCCCAACTATCCCTGCCCTCTGGCAGTCGGAAGCCATTCCCTGTGTCCTGTCCCTCCAGCTCCTTGTGAATTGTCTCTCTCCATCTTTATTTCATGCTCCTTTTGGGCTCTGGAAGGTCACAATGAGGTCACCCCAAAGCTTCTCTTCTCCTGAACAATCCCAATTCTCCCAGCCTTTCCTCACATCAGAACTGCTCCATCCCTCTGATCAACTTGCTGCTTTCCTCTTGCCCTGCTCCAACACCTCCGTGTCCTTCCTGTGCTGAGGACCCAGAGCTGGAGGCAGAAGTCAACAGAAAATCTTAATTCTAGGACTCACCAGTGCCTGCAAAGCACCACAACTCCTTCTTTAGCTCTCAGCTACCGGAGTGGGTGAGAAAATAGCTACACTAGACATCACTTCAATCTCCATGAATTAAGCTGCAATTTGTTTATCCTACCTGGAATTTGAGTGGGATATTTATTTTCCCAAATTAGCTTAGCCATAGTAGTGGTGCAGATTCTCATTTCTGTATTTGATGGGGCTTTTTAGTATGCAGCTTGAAAACTGGGACTAAGACAGCTAAAAGAAAGAAGAAAACCACTCCAGCTTCCCCTGGCTGTAATACCTAAGGCAAAGGACCCTCTTTGAAGCAATAAAATGTTTCAGCACAGTGTGGAAGGCACGATGTGCTGAGGGAGGTGGTGCAAAGACCCTCTGTTCCTCCTCAGCTCCTCCCAAAATGAGGGACAGGCAGAAGGAAAGAGCCTAAGCTGCTCCCTCTGGAGAGAGTTTGGCATGAAAGAACATTTTACACCAAAAGAGACAATCCTTGCCTCTTCATCTTCCTAAATGATCATTTTCCTCCTTGGAAAGGAAAGCTTGGTTCCCTACCCGTGGCAGGGGTTGGATGGTTTTTAAGGTCCCTTCCAACCCAAACCATTCTGGGGTTAATCCTATGATTCTTGGTTTATAACACAAAATACTCTGCGACGCTTTTTGCATGAACAACTATGAAATGTTCTATTCTTCAGATTTTACTGACAATTTTCTCCCTCTGGAACAAAAGATTAATTTATATTTTCCTATTAATAGGCACATTTTTACAGTGCCTGCACCGCTGTAGGAAAGGGG
This sequence comes from Pachycephala philippinensis, assembly GCA_013397055.1. Taxonomy (NCBI): domain Eukaryota; kingdom Metazoa; phylum Chordata; class Aves; order Passeriformes; genus Pachycephala; species Pachycephala philippinensis. The sequence goes on along the minus strand of VWZT01016996.1, from coordinate 240,589 downwards.
CAGCACAGCATTATTTTTCTGTCTGCTTACTCAATTATTGTGGGAGAAATCAGCTATTTCAGGGATATCTCCCAAACTAGGTCAGGACAGAACAAGAGGAGAAGTCTGTGAGCACCTTTCCAAAAATAAGTGATATCCCCTGATCTGAGGCAGGCTCTGGTGTCTGAAGACCTCAATGGCTAGAGCACTGCATTCAGAGGACTGTTAATTAGGAGTGAAAAATTAATTACCTTCTGCTGCCTGCTCTGGGGTGGAGGTGCTGCTGGCAGATGGGCAGCATTCATGATGGCAAAGGTGGTTGACTTTAGACTATTTGTTCTGTGTTTGATTTTCCTCTTTTTGGGTTGTTTTGGATCATTTTGGGAAGATCCATCTCCTTCCTTAGCCAGGGCAGGCTGTGGATGAAGCCACCAAGTGGGATGCTGAAAGATTTTAAGATATTTCCTGAGGCTGGTTTTTGGTGGGGTTGGTGTTTTATCCTTTAAAACTTTGGAGTGTCACTGGGCTTTTTAAGATCTCTACGGATCTGAGCCTGGATTTTTCTCTCTGCTTCAGCTCCCTGCCTGTAAAATGAATGAATCACATTTACCCATCTCACAGGGGCATTGTGTAAATGCATCCATAAAAAGATTGTCAGCTGTCCCCATATCATTTAACGGGAAAATACGGATACCTAAAACAAACATCCGAAAGCCTTCCTGGCCAGGGCAGAGAAATACAAAGAATATTTTTCCATGCCAGCAGCCAGCAAGTAATTTTGAGTGTGAGTAATTCTTCCCTTCAGAGACAAGCAGCAGACACGTGCACCGAGCTGTGGATTTAACTGGAAATGTGGAGTTATCAAGTGTTCCACCAAGCCCTAGGCTGATCTTGCTCATTAATCCAGAATTTGGCATAAAGGGCATCAGGAAACGGTTTGTGTAATTGTTTTTTACTCTGCTTCCTTCCAAGTCCATCTTTTTCCATTAACAACAGTGTCCAAAGCATTTGGAGGCAGGCAGACACCGGGAATTAATTCCCCTGATAATGTGGATTGCTGGCTCTGGTGTGGTGCTGCCGAAGCACCATTGCAGGTCTGTTCCTAACATTGTGCTCCTAAAAGTGAGTGGCTGCTCTCTGGCCTTCGCTTTCCTGTTCTTGGGGTATTTATTTTATTGTATTTTATTGTATTTTATTGGTTTTATTGTATTTTATTTTAATTTTTTTGCTCCATGATGAAACACTCCTCCAAGCCCCAATTGTTGCATCTGAGCTTCCAGGTTTTTTGAGTAAATGCATCCCACACACTCAAACTCCAGAGAATAGTTAATAAGGCTTCACTTATTATATATCTGCATACATATAATTATCTTAACCTCGTGATTTTGGAGTTAATGATTTTTTGGTTGACCTGATGGTGATTTCAATGGAATTACTGCTCCTGACCTGCACTTTGGCCACAGCTTCACGGCAAATAGAGGAAAACCAAGGAACTTCCTCTCCTTTGTTGGACAGCCCTGCAGAGCCAAATACATCAGCTAAAATATTTATGCCTGTGCAAACTTAAAATGAGAATTTTGCGCGTCAAACAATTCATAGAGGGTTTTTTTGGGAAGTATTTTGTAAATTTTTTGTGTTAGAGCAATTCAAAGCACTTCAAGGTCCTGGAAGTCTGAGTGAGGCTTGATTAAGCTGAAAAGCTCCTTGCTGGGATTGCTCTTGTCATGTCCACACGAGGATTAAGCCAATGACACCCCGGCACTGTGGCTTTTCAGAGGTTCCTTTGCTATAAAGCAGCATTATCTGACTTGTTTGGAGGTTTCACCAAGTTCCAGCTCATTTTGAGCATTTCTGTTCAATTATCAGCAAAAGCTTGACTTTTCAATATTCCAAAGACTTGTGGAAAAACCATTTACTCTTCTGCTCCCTCCCCAGCTCCTCAACTCCTCCCCAGTTCCTCCTGGCTGGGATGAAGCCAGGAATCAGGAGAAGTCTCAGCTCGGGGATGTTTTGCAGCAAAGCCCTTCCTTACCTTGTCAAGTGAAATGATCTTTGCACTGTCAAGCAAATGACACCTCCAGCCTCAGCCCTCCAGCTGCTTTATTTAGCAGGGGACTCGTGTAATTCAGCCAACTCCTGCTCTCCTCACATCCACCAGCCCTCACATGCTGCTTTTCCTTTTTCCCTTCCCCAAAAGGCCTTTTTTTCCAGCCTTGACTTTGAGTAAGAACAAGAAGGCTGCAAGAATAAATACCCTTGACTTTGAATAAGGAGAAGACTTTAAATAAACCTTCAGATTTCCTTTGGATTTGCTTCTTTCAAAAGAAAAATCTACAAATCCTCACCTTTAGAGTACAGCATCCCTTTTTCTTTTTTTCATTTTGCTGCCAAATAAGGAAAAGGAACATTTTTCCCCCTCAAAAAGGTGGACACATAATTTCAATTCCATTTATCAGCAAATGTTCTGTAGCAAGAAGTGGCTTTATTGCTTTGCAGCCCTATCAGAGAAGGTTTTAGCAAAAACCACCATTGCACAGGTACTTGGGAAAAGCTTCCAATATCCTCCTTGTGGATTTGATGGGATTTTCAGTGCCCAAGTGAAGCCCCAAACTGAGGCACATAAGGAGCTCTTCCTTTTCTTCAAATAGACTTGCTGGGTGTTTTAAACTGAGATGAGCATCCGAAATGATTTATCTTCCAAGAGTTTGGCCACTTAATGTGAATTTTTATCATTTAAATTTCCAATAATTCCTGTAGTTGGTGGATTAAGACTGACTTCCTCCCAAACAGTACAACGAACTCATGTCTTTTCTGCCAACCACTTTATAGCATTATCAAACCCACTTGAAACCTTTAATTCTCTGACAGTGAGAAGAAAATTTATGACAAGGCTGAATTCTAAAGAAAGGTCATTTGTACATCCCTGAGCAAGTCCCTCCCCAATCAGGGCCCTGCCAGCTCTCAAAGAGACACAGAAAGGTCTTTGAGTGCCTGTCATCTCTGGGAATAACAGCATCAATATGCACGGAGGTTAATGCCTCACAAAGGAGCAGGGATCTGCATATTACATTTATCAAAAGATGTGTAAATGAGCCATATAGGAGTCTCCTACAATGCCTTGCATAATTTAGCCCGTGTACAATAAAGAGCTGATCAGATTTCACGCATGTTTACTTTGGGAAAGATAACTGCCGGAGTGTTTGAACCAGCCACGGAATACAAATGGGGTTCAAAGTAATGTGTTTATCTACCTGACATTTTAATCTTGAAAACTTTCTTATTCCCATTGTTTTGACAAAGAGGTTCCCTTTTGTGAGAATAATCTCTCCCCAACACGAGAGGACTTGCTTTGTTGGAGACACACAATATATCTGGGAGTTTATTAGATATGCAGGAGTGAAACAAAAGGCCCACAGTAATGCCATTTATATTTCTGATATGGTTTATTTTCTGTCTTGGACTTTGAAGGAGAGGAAAATTAATTAAACCTGAAGTTTCAGAAATAGAGAAATCCTGGTTTCATAACTCAAAGTGCAAAGCCTCGTGCTGCATTCTTGCTCCTTGAGCAAGGTCCTTGACAAGTCAAGTTGGGCCCTTGTGCATCCATTTCCTTCTCCTAATTCTAACCAGCCCACATTTATCCTCTCAGCGTGAATATTAGCTAAGAGAAACATGCACTTTAAACTTTTTATAGTTCAATTTCAAATTTCTGAGGCATCAGTTAGTATGCAAGGCTTCTCCCATAATTAAATATTCTGGTTTCAACAGACGGACATGTTTACTGGTGAATAATTCTGAATTTACCCTCATCTTTACCTTAGATTTGCTGTTATGTCTTTGCTCTCCAGGGTCTGGCAGGTGCAGATGAAGCTTTTCAGTTTTCCTCTTTCGGGTACTTCCCAAAGCCTTGCTCCTCACCACGTGAACATCTGCAGATCCCGGATGAGAGGATGGGAGCTGCTGTTGGCCAAGCTCACCTTCAGCATCCCCTGAAGCCTCTTCCCTGCAGCGGCTGCAGCCGAGTTTCCCAAATCCTCCATGCTGGAGGGAATTCTGATGCTGTCAGGGAGCTCGGCAGAGGAACAGACCCTCCTTTGTTCTGGGTTCAGGTGGTGAAGGCTCTTTGGAGCTGCTGTTAAACTCCCTCTTTAACCTCCCCGCCCGATTCCTTTCAATCCATGGGATCAAGTTCTCCAGCCTGCTGGATCTAAAGCTCCACAGAGAGAGATTTTGGCGTGCAAAAGCCTCATCCCCAGCAGGACGCTGCCCTACCGAGTCCTTGGGAGCATCTCTCAGCCCTTGTTTCCCCCGTTGTTTGTGGGGCTGCTCCATCATCCCACGGTGATCGGGTGTCAGAGGCACCACCTCACTTCACACTGAGTTACCCTGAACTCAAGGATTTAATTGCAAAACAAGGAGCTGTGTTTGTCAGCCCTCAAATTCTGGTTTTCAATAATTCTTAAATATCTACTAAAAAATGTACAGAGCACTGGAGTTTTGCAGAACTCTGCCGAAGTTTTTTTTTCCTTGACACGACCAGTAAGTGATTGTGCATATAGATATTTAACATAACAAAACTGTTTCCATAATTTACATTATCACGGTATTTTGACATCTTCAAGAGCCTGTCTGTCCGCTCTGTTGTGCCAAAGCAAACACTGACAGTTTCACCAGGTCTGGAGCAACGAGCCCAAAGGGATTGTTGTGGTGAGAAAGATGTGGGGACAAACCAGGGAGAAGTTTTTAGCAGGGCCTGTTGTGATAGGAAAAGGTGCAATGGTGTTAAACTGAAGGAGAGTCAGTTTGGATGGGATGTGAGGAAAAATCCTTCCCTGTGAGGGTGCTGAGGCCCTGGCACAGGGTGCCCAGAGAAGCTGTGGCTGCCCCTGGATCCCTGGCAGTGTCCAAGGCCAGGCTGGATGGGGCTTGGAGCAGCCTGGGACAGTGGAAGGTGTCCCTGCCCACGGCAGGGGGTGGCACTGGATGAATTTTAAGGTCTCTCCCAACCCAAACCATTCCATGATTCTCTGATTGCACAGTCAAAGAAGGGTCACAGCAACAAAAAGCAGATGAAACCTTGGTTAATATTGTGCTGAAGGGAGAAATTCAGTGCTAAATCCAGGCAGATCCACTTAAGCACGTGAGACAAAAACAAACAGACGTCATCGAAAGTGTCTGTTAAAAAAACTTTAAAAACCCCTAAAAATCCACTCCTTCCACTGCAGCCTCAAATGAGTCAGTGTTTGCCTCTCCCAGCCTCCCTCAGCTGGAACTGGCTTTCCCCAAGGACAGCCAGCACCTCCTTTGCATGGATCCTCTCATTCTCCTGTTGCAATTCTTACATCATTTTTTTTTTCAGGAGCCATGGGAATTAGGGTATAAATAGCATTTCTTCATCAGTTCCCCAACGCTCCCCATGAAATGTGCCCAGTTAATGCAGTCACATGGCTTGGAAAATGCCAATCACTCTTGTCAAACAGACTGATGCTACCATATCAATATGTCGGTAACTCTTCATTTTTAAAAAAAACAGCCTTTTTTTTGGCAGAGAGGGAGACTTCATGATGAGGAGTGGAACGACCTGAACAAGCAGCCATAGAAACCACACAGAGATAATGCTGTCCCAGGAGACAAATCTCCTTCCCATATAAATTTAGATGGCCTGGATGGGTTTGCAGCTCCCTCCTCCAGCGGGAGATGATCCTCACTGCTTATTCACCAACTTGGAGCAGAGATGAGACTGAACGTGTATTATATACATTAAAAAAGAAACCCCTGTTGAAGCAGGATCCCTGAAACACTCGCCTTTTATGTGGAAAAACTGCTACAACAGTGTTTTATTCCGGGAGCCCAATTGCCTCTGTGTGAGTCATCCGAGGAGTTAAGTCAGCGAAAACATTTGTGATAATACAATGAACCAGCAGAACGGGTTTTGCCACAATGAATGTATTCAAAAAAGGGCTCTGTGCTCACACACAGCACACTCAGGGTTTACTCACAGCCTGCTGCAAGGTTTGGGGCAGGTGTAGGTCTTGGTTCAGGTAGATTTTGGGATATTTCAAGCTGTTTTCCAAGCTAAAGTTGAAAGCGGGCTGGTAAAACCAAACACACAGGTGAAAAATGCAACTTAGCAGCAACAAGTCATATGAATGGAGAAATATGACTTTTAATTAATGCTATCCCATAATATCAGGAAGTTGATAGAGTTAAAGCTCTGGGATTGCAGGGCTGGAAGCACTCCCAGGGCACAGAGGAGGAGAGAGGGTCACCTGGAGTGCAGGGCTTTGGGGTTGTCGCTTTTGTCTACCCAAGAAAATCGGTTCTTTCTGTCAAAAATTTTAATTTAGAAACATCATTTTGGTAATGGGCCTGTACTCGGGTTTGTTAAGAACGATGTGGCCTGTTCCCGAGCTGAAGCTGGCATCCTGATTTATTTCAAAAAGGGAAAACACAAAGGCTTTTCCTGCCCCTTGGGAGCTGATCACACTCTGACCCTGCTGCCTTTTGCACACTGAATTTCCGGGGCTGGCAGCTCCGTGTGACCCTTTCCCCTCTGTGCTGATGGAAAAGGTTTCCCTTGGAGATGTGAAATGCAGGATTTTGTTCAGTTCTAATTCTGTTCTGGATCTTGGGTGGTGTTTCCAGGTATTTTCTGGATGCACCAGCAGCCAGGGGATGCTCAGGTGATCACCAAGGTGATGTGGGGTGTCCATCAACCACTTTGTTTTTTACTCCTCAACACCTGCCCTGGACAAGAAAATACGTGGATTTCCAAACCATTCCCTAACTCTCCTCATGTAAAGAACATACTAAGTTACCTTTTAGTGTAAAATCAATGTATTTTAGCTCCAGTGCTCAGGGATTAACCTGGTCTTGTTCTCTTGCAGTGCAGTAGAACTTGCAGTATTTAATATGCATTTAAGCATTTCAATAATGAATTATTTTTAAAAAGTAAAACAGCTACAGGTGCTCTATGGCAGATATTTATGCCACTGAATTTTTAATCTATTTTCAGGACTATTTTTAATCTATTTTCTAATGAGGGTAACATTCACTGCCATGAGAGATCTTCCACTGCAGGTGATGCAGCATTTCTGTGCTTAAATCTCAGGATTACTCTGAATTCATGAACTGATAATTTAGTTTCTTTTGAAATGCTGATAATAAGTATTTTCTTACTTCTAGGTGTGTCATGGGCATAGTCAGATACGTGGTTTTGTATAGTTTAAATATTATTTACAGTTATTTAATTGCTGCATCAGCCAAAAGTATCATCAAGCCTCCCCAAACCTGCTGGGAAACAACAATTCCTTGGTTTTTTTCCAAGAATCACGATGTGAATCAGCACTTTCTGACACTGTGGGGCTCAAGGTGGGTGTTGAAAGCTGAGAGACAGAGGGAAGGGAGAGATCAGAATTTCCATGGGAGGGTGTGAACTTATTCCTCCTCGGATTGTTGAATTCTCTTGGATTCTTGTTGAAATCTCTTGGATTGTTGACTGAAATCCTGATGCATCCCCTAAGGAAAAAAGCAATGGCTCCTTGTCAGATAAATTGTGAACAGTTCCAGGGTATTTAATTATCATAAAACCACACTCACTTCCTATTTTTCCCACTTGTGTTTGCCTATAAAGCACCAAAATCTTATAAAACTTGTAATGCTTTTGGAATTTTGAATAGAAAATGGGGAGATTTTATCCTCTGGAGAGGATCAGCCCTGAACACTTCAAGCACCCAGTTCTCTAAAACAAGACAGAAGAAGAGCTTTGCTCTCACTGCTCCCGTGTTAAGCTTCAAGTGAACTCAGCAATTATTGGATTTAGGAGTTTTTCTCTCCAGCTTTTTGCCTGAAAACACTTCCCTTTTGCACCTCTCACGAGGATTTTCCTTGAAAGACGCTGCAAATCACTAGAAATCTACGGGACAAAAAAAAAATAAATAAAGTCGTGTTTAGAATCTCTGAAAAAGTTTTCTCTTCCCGAAACAATTCTGAGCCTTTTCCAAATAAATCCCAGTGTGACAAAATGACCCTCTGTGTTCTCCCTGCTGGGACAAAGGCAGCTCTGTCCCAAGGGAGGAGCCACTTGTGCAGATGGGGTGGCAGAGGGTGACTGCCCCCAAAGTGGGGTTGGGATCACAGCTCCTGTTGTGCTGCCCGTGCTCCCCGGGAAAACAACTGCAAAAATTCCCATCCAGCTGCTCTCAGGGCCTTTTGTTTGCTCTGAATTAAAATTATGTTGTTGTCATGGGTTTGGGTTTGGGTTTGGGAGGAGCCAAGTCAGATGTTGGAGCTGCCCAGTCACAAAACAGCCTTGTTGAACTCCAGGAGCTGTCCCATCAAAGCATCTCGTCGAATCCCAGAACTGGCCACAGCCCTTCCCACGGTGAAAGCAATGAAATTGCTTTTAAAAATTATTTAGTTGGTGTTAATGGGTGAAAGTAATCTATAAACCCATTATACTTTTGGTTATTTTAATCAAAATTTTGGTTCAAGAAGGAGGATGAACTCTTTATTACCATTCGTGGATTTAGTTTTGTAAACTGCAGGTCTGAGTGTATTTAAAATGTGCACAAATGTGCCAAAAATGTCAGGCAGCCTCAGGTGTACAAATTCTTTATTACCAAGAGTAAGACTGGACACAGTGAGACACTACAGCAAGGAAGGGGAGGAGACGGAATCCCAGAATTCCCAAATATTCACTGTTCCACCTCACAGGAAAGAAAGAGAGTAGGGTTAGGTGGGATATTGGGAAGGAATTGTTCCCTGGGAGGGTGGGGAGACCCTGGCACAGGGTGCCCAGAGCAGCTGTGGCTGCCCCTGGATCCCTGGCAGTGCCCAAGGCCAGGCTGGACACTGGGGCTTGGAGCAGCCTGGGACAGTGGAAGTGTCCCTGCCCGTGGCAAAACTGGCATTTGTGTCCCTGTGCCATCAGATGCCATTGAGGTTGACTTGAATATTATTTAATCAAGACACTTCCAGGGACAGGAAAACATTTCAAAATTCATTAGATAGCCTTAAAAAGTATTTAATTCCATATCAAAATAGCTGTGTTAGGAAGAAAACCCATGGGCACCATCCTTCTTTGGGCTACACAAGGGTGATTGTCAGGGCCCACGGTGGCCAAGCATTCCCAGGGACGTTTGAAATCTGAAATGGGACTTCTTTGGTCTTTCCTTTGGTGGTGGAAACCTCATTGTAAAGAAAAATCAAGCATAAACCCCATCAGAACAATGTGTGCACACAATTGTGACACTGGAGCACGCTGGTGAGTTGAGAGCATTGTCCCGAGCTTCATTGTTATTTATATAGAAATAAAATCTAACATCAACCCGTGCATCACGTTAAACTTTGTTTTCTTCTGGATAACGGATCATAAAAATATAGATTTATCAATATACAGCCAGATATACCTCAGCAAAGCAGGTATGGATTTAGGCACTAGGATCGATGGCCAATCCAAAGGAAGATCAGTGTTTAAAGAGCATTAAAATGACCATTATAATAAAAATAGCAGGGGAAAAAGCAGATGAAGGCTCAGGAAACAGGTGGAGCTCTGTTCCCTTTATAACTACACTTCAATATTTGCTTGAGGAGAATGAGGGTGCCTTGAAGCACAAATGTAAAATCACTTATTTGGACTGGTAAATTATAGGGTCAAAAATCAGAATTTTTTTCATCTGTTACAAATTCCCACTTTTATTGTAGGATATTGTCCAAAGGAGAATTTTTCCATTGCTTTGAGAGCATTTTACAGCCAAGGGTGCAGAATTATGGTAATGAAATAATGAAATCACAGAGTCATGGAATGGTTTGGGTTGGAAGAGACTTTAAATCCCATCCAGTGCCACCCCCATTCCACTATCCCAGATTTCTCCAAGCCCCATCCAACCTGGCCTTGGACACTTCCAGGGATCCAGGGGCAGCCACAGCTATTAAGAACCTCTGTAATTAACTCAAAATTCTTCCTCACACATCTTTGAACTTGATTCTTATCCTCAAATACTCATCTATATTTATACTTTATAATATGTACACACTTATATACATTTATATCTATATAAACTTCTATGTGCATTTCCCTAAATATTCAATATTTGAGACCTGAATCAGAGGATAATAATAACTCATGTGGTAAAAGGATGAGGACCAAACTTACCTATTGATCTGCTGGGGATGAGTAAAGTCAGAGTATTGTACCAAAGAGAGGAGAGCATTTTCATACATCTCCATCCTGTTTGTACCAGTTTCCTCAAGCATAATGCACTTTCTCAGAAATTGATTTTTTTTTTGAAGTAGCTCTGATAAAAAATAACCCATCTTTCTCTACAGGAGTGTTTTATTCCCATAACTTCCTTTGCGAATATTCCTTGCATCAAAACAAGCACTTAAAATACCTAACTAGCACTGAGGCTCCCAGCAGTGACTTTGGAGTACACTCATTTATTCTTGGTGATGCACTCACTGATTTCAGCAGGGCTTTGGGTAGCTTGGGGTGGTGTTTGACTGTGAACCCCCCAAAACAAGAGGAGTATAATGATGTAACTCTGACCACGTGCCAGCTCTCATTTCCCCTCAGGATTAACTTTATCCCCTGCTTGGCAGGCTCCAGTTACTAAAGAAATAATAATTCCTTTCCTGGACAACCAATCACAGGGTTTAACCTTTGTTAAGTGTCCCAAATGGGTTTGTTTACAATCCAGTTGTCCCATTTCTGCTGTCATTAGAGATTTCATTCCTCAGCCCCCCTGATAAGGGTCCCTGTGCCAGAGCTGCTGGGATGGAGCAGGGCTGGGGGCTGTGACAGCAGCACTGAGAGATTCCATGCTCAAGGGGTGCTGCTCATCTGCCAGAGTGGCAATCAATCCCCAGCAAGGCCTGCCATGGAAATCACTTCTCGTTTGGAAATGTTTCCTTCATGCTCTGCACAGAATCCTGAAAGCTCGTTATGGACATGAAAAATTAACGGGCACTTAATTCCCTGCTTTTTGGAGTGGAGCTGGACCCCAGCAGGGACAGCACACACAGCAGTTTTTGGAATCCTGGCACAGGGATGGAGCTGGGGGAAGAATATCTTCCCCGGATCATCACTTTGCTCTAAGTGCCGTGAAAAAAATCCAGGAAGCCACCAGAGGTGCAAAGCAGAAACAACAGACCTGAAGTGATTCCTGGAAATCGGGCTTGGAAAGAGGGGAAATATCCACCCAACGTGCAGTGTGGGGTTTTTAACCTGTCAGGAAAACGTGGTTTGGGTGTAAGGCCCATCTGATTACACACCTGCTTTTCCTTGGTCTGTCAGCCACTGTTTATTTTGCCTCCAGCATTTTCTTAATAACCTCTAATGATAATTGAATTTGACCATCATGTAGTGCTCAAACCAGACACATCTGCAATTCTCTTTTCCTCCTTTTAACATTTCTGGAGCTCTCATTCCTCTGCTGTGCCTCACCAAAGCACCCCTCACCCAAGCACATCTCCTCATCCAGCTGCAAAGATATATTTTTGAGAAAGGAGAAGAAATTGGAGTTATGTGAATAAACTGAAGAGAGGAGCTCAGTCTATCAGATAAGCTCACAAAAGCCAGCCATGCATTCAAAATCTTCATGGGTCGTTTAATAATTAACTGGATTCTGAAAAGCTGGTTGACGTTTTTTAGCTCAAGAACTTGTGCTTATTATAGGCACAGCTTGTCTCAGCAGAGGAGAACACGAGAACACAACCTGGAGTTTTTATTCTTCCCTGTGCCGAAAAAAATCATGGAATCATGGAATTATTAATGTTGGAAGAGACCTCCAGTGACCACTGCCCTGGGGAGGCTGTTCAGTGCCCGACCACCCTCTGGGGGAAGAACATTTTCCTCATAAAGTTTATTTACAGATTTAGATATGTATTCATATATATATATATATATAAAAATTAATAACTGGAGTAAAAAGATAATCGAAATTCCAGCATGTTTTTTCACTTTTTTCTTTAAATATGAATATCCCTATTTGTTAAAAGAGCCACAAACTGTTAAATATCCTCCAGGAGAAAGAACTCAGACAATGTGTTAAGCTGGCTGATGAATTACACTTAAACCCCTTATTTTAGATCATGAACTGTATTTATGATCCCTGTGTGCTTGATCCACGGTCCGTGTCCGTATCCCCTGAAGAAAGGTTTCCTTTCACCATAATTAGCACTATTGTGGAGGACAAAAAGTGCTAATGAGAAGTAGCTGAGGAAAAGATTTTGCTTTGTAAAAACCCATTTCAGTGAGACCTTCCCAGGCTGCTCTTGGTGAGAGAGGGGCCCATCCCTTCACTCAGCAGGGGCTCAAAAAGCACCGTGCACAGGGCTGAGTCCAAAACTGAAATATTTTTCCCGAATCACTCTTTCCTGATCTTCCTTTGGAGGAATCACTTCCCAGTTCCCTAATTTCCTGTTGCAGAAGCATGGAATTCCTCTGGGTGCCCAGGAGTAGAAGGTAATCTGCAAATTGCTGTTCCTGTCGACAGTCTGGAAATCCATCTGCACCTCCTGGAAACTCCATTTCCCCATGGAAACACAGGGATACAGCACAGGGAGACAGCTTGGAATTACTTATGTCATTCCAGCTTAGGTGCTCGGCTTTGCTTGGGAATCCAATGGAATTTATTACAGTGGTCGACTCCCTCTGCACCTCTCCCCTCGTCCGTGCCTGCCGGGGCATCATGGAATGGTTTGGGTTGGAAGAGACCTCAAAAATCACCCAGTGCCACCCCTGCCATGGGCAGGGACACCTCCCACTGTCCCAGGGTGCTTCTGTCCAACCTGGCCTTGGACACTGCCAGGGATCCAGGGGCAGCCACAGCTTCTCTGGGCACCCTGTGCCAGGGCCTCCCCACCCTCCCAGGGAACAATTCCTTCCCAATATCCCATCTAAATCTCCCCACTTTCAGCTTCAAGCCATTCCCTGTGTCCTGTCCCTCCATCCCTTGTCCCCAGTCCCTCTCCAGCTCTCCTGGAGCCCCTTCAGGCCCTGCAAGGGGCTCTGAGGTCCCCTGATGCCTTAAGTTTTAGCTTTTATATGTTTCAAATCCTGCATTCCCAGTGTGTAACTCTGCAGTGTCCTGCAGCCTGGGAGCTGCTGCTCTCTCATGCTGAGACAGACAGAACAAAGCCTCTCCAGGCTGCTCTCCAAGGACACCCAGCCCGGCCTAGGCCCAAAATGTGTAACCCAGCATCTTGAGAAGGGGGGCAAGCTGAGGGGAAATTCCATCATTAGCTAAAGTTTAATTGGTGAAATTGGGTTGAGATGCAAATGGAGCAAAGCTATAAAAGTGTGAAGAACTCGTGACTCGGGGTCCACCTTGGGTGCAGCCTTTGGCCTGCCCAGGGTGTGCCTGTGAAGGCCTTTCAAATAAATATCCACCTTTATTCCCTTACTCCTGTCCAGTCTCTGTTTCTAGGTTGGCATCTTTAGGCATCATCCCTGGAGCCTTCTCTCCAGCTGAACACCCCCAGCTCTCCCAGAGGGCTCCAGCCCTTGGGGCATCTCCGTGGCCCCCTCTGGAATCTCTCCAGCAGCTCCACGTCCTTCTCATGCTGAGGACCCCAGATTCAGAGCTCCAAGTGGGGTCTCACCAGAGCAGAGTAGAGGTGGAGAACCACCTCTCTCATCCTGATTAAATATATATGATATAAAGCTTAGTAGGTCAAATAATTTACAATTTTAAGCTTGTTCTTTGGATTTTGCAAAAGGGGAGGAAATTTACAATTCTAAACACCTCGGTCTACACTCCATGAAAACTTAATGGTTTAATTTTTCCCTTATATATCTTTTATAAACTCTCCTTTGAGAGGGGCTCCCTGCCAGATTTCTACAAGACCCTGTGCTGTTCCTCTGCTCCTAAACACGGCAGTGCCAGCACCACCTGTGCTTCCCACAGCCTGCTTTGGGAAAAGGGCTTGGAAACATCCTCCTGTCACAAGGAATTGTGGAGCGTGTGCTGGGGCAAAATGAGTGACAGTGAAATGTGATTTGGAAGTGTCAGGCTTGATGGGAAATGATGGAATGAGTGTGTTTCCTCAGGAGAACTTGTCACAGCCGTGGGTAAGGAAATGATGAACTGTGCTTTGAAGAAGTCTCATCCTCTCTCTTTTAAATCAACGTGGAAAGAAGAAAAAAAAACCCTCCCGGAGATCATTCCCTCCCCAGAAGCTGTTTACATAAGAAAAATGCATCAGGAATGAAATTCCAGGGGAACTTTTTATTCCGGTGGGGATTTTTCTCCTAGTTTAGAAAGCAGGAAGAACTACATCTATAAATCTATATATCTATATATATCTATATACCATGCAGAAATTGTACAAATACTGGTTGAAATGAAGAGGGGATGCCTCCAGAAGCCCCTAATTGGATCTCACACTTAATTGCACCCTGACTGAGCCTCGGGCTCAGGGATTGCTTCCCTGCATCCGTGAGGGCTCGGCCTCTCCAGGCCTGGGAATTCCACAGCATCCCACACTCACAGGGACCAGCCTGAGAGCTTCTGCAAAGTACCAAAAAACCCAAAACCTTTACTTTGCTCTCATTTCCCACCTTTTCTCTGGAATGCTGTGCCTAATTCTTGTGCTGGGTGGGAAACTCATCCCTGCTGTCCCAGTCAGATTTTGTGCTCCAGCACATAGCTTAATGTTTTCAGATATCCCTGATGTGTAAAATGTGAAGAAAAAGGGAGATTTTAGGAAGGTTGGAGAGGGACTTTGGACAAGGGCTTGGAGTGACAGGAAAAGGGGAATGGCTTCAAACTGACAGAGAGCAGATTTAGATGGGATTTTGGGAAGGAATTGTTCCCTGGGAGGGTGGGGAGGCCCTGGCACAGGGTGCCCAGAGAAGCTGTGGCTGCCCCTGGATCCCTGGCAGTGCCCAAGGCCAGGCTGGATGGGGCTGGGAGCAGCCTGGGACAGTGGGAGGTGTCCCTGCCATGGCAGGGGGGGCATTGGATGAGGTTTAAGCTCCTTTCCAACACAAACCAGTCTGGGATTCCATGAAAAGCAGATGCATGGTCCCCAACAAACACTTCGATGGTTTTGGGGTTTCCTTCCATGTAGTGGGTTTTGTCTGAAGCTCTGGAATATCCACTCTTAGGTGGAAAAAAACAACAAAAAAAAGTGTAGTTATTTAAATCAATAATACAGAGAGTGACGAATATTTAGGTCTATCAAAACTTCAGTTTGTTCTTACAGACAGCCTTGTATTTGCTCCCTCATACATGTGCTCATGTTTCACTCTAAAACTGTCCTTTGCTGGATTTTCCCAGTATTCTCCCACTTCCAGCAGTCACCTCTCAGTTCTGCAAATATGATTTTATTTTAGGATATTTTTTGGCCCTCCCAAAATTTTTAATCGCCAATTTTTTAATCCACTATGTGAATAGTATATAGTAGTATATATAGACAATGTATAAATATCTATATATATCTATATACACTCACACACACAATTCACCTCCTGGGAACTTCCCTGAGTATTCCAGAAGATCCTTTTACTCCATTTGCCCAGGAAGAGAGCACAATATTGCACATCAGGCAAAAATACCATTAGAAGAAGTTTCTTTTAGAACACAGTTCTCTAAAACTTCAGATTTGTAACTCTGTTCCACTTTTCCAAGTAATAAAACAAAAAAAAAGAGAGTATTTTAAGGTTCTATCACTCTACACCAGGGGAATAGAGAGGATACAGAGCAAAAGTTATGATCTTTTTTCTTTGGTGTCCCAGATAATGTACTTTCATATTGCTGACAATTTTTGCAAGACTTTTCTTCCCTGTTTCTTGGGAATGGGCAAAGGCACATCACAGACCGAGGAAGGGCTCCATCATCATCTTCCCCTCCTTCCAGCTCTTGCTTTGTTCCCTGGCTCATTGTGTAACAGACCCACTGCAAAATTAGTCTGGGCCTTCAGGCTGCCTCTCTCTATTTGAACCATTAGGAGAAGCTCACAGAGCCCAATACATCTCATTTTATCACAAACACTCAAAGCATTTTTTTCTTTTTTGCTACCTCCACAACCATTTTATTTTCCTGAGCACCAATTGAAGGAGATAAGGCAGAGAGAAATTGCAAAGGGACATAAAAATTATTTGGTTTTTTGCTCTGTGCAACCAATATTGAGAGGTCTGGTTTGGGGGACCCTTCCTGCTGGGTTTAGGAAATGTGATCCTCATCCCACTTTGTGCTGGTTTTGGCTGGGATGGAGGGAATAATGATGAGAACATGCTGATCTTTTGGATTCAAACACTTTTCAGTGTCCCAGGCTCTGCCAGCGAGGAGCTGCACAAGAATTTGGGAGGAGCATGGCCAGGACAGGTGACCTGAAGTGGCCAAAGGGACATTCCACACCTTGGAATGTCCGGCCCAGTTTGTAAACTGGGGAACTGTTTGGGCATCACTGCTCTGTCTGGGGCTTTACTCCCCCCTCTCTCTCTTCTTTATTATTATTAAACCATGACACTCTGCAAAATATTTCTGGTTACTTTGAGTGAAATATCTAAAAGTTATTTTAGCTTTTGTCCTTTAAAATAAATTTTTAAAGCCTCCGACGTCAGTCAAACACAGGAATAGTCCCAGCCCTTGCTCACACTTAATAAGAGCTGAAGCCTGATGGCTTGAGCACATACATTAGAGAGTCTCCAGCAATTTTATCACTCATTTATCTTTCATTCAGCAGAGTTTGGGCTGCCTCTTCCCCTCTCTGGAAGCAGGAAAGAAAAACAGAGCCACCTTAATCACCAAGGTAAGGGGAAATGAATTCTTTATGAATCGCCCACCGTATTTTCTAAGAAGTAAATTATTTCTTACGTTTCAAGCTAAAATAAAAGTTGGCTGAGGGAGGAGAGTTGGCAGAACTTTGACGTTTCCTCTGGAGTTCCTCTGCTGTATTTACATCTGCAGTCTCTGAGCACTGGCCCAGCCCCATGGAATTCCCATGGATGCTTCCAGCCTTGCCAGCTGGCAGCAACGCAGCAACCAAGCATGAAGAGCCCCCATCCAGCCAAAATTTCCAATATTAGTCCCCATCCCCATGCCTTGGAGCAGTTTTAAACCTCTCCTGGAGCAGACAGGGGAAAGGTTCCATTTCCAGCACGTTTATCCATCCGGGATGCACGGCCAGTCTTGTTTTGGTTGAATACATCCAGTGGTTCCAAGTTATTGTGGACAGGTCTTGTCCTCATTTTGGGAGGGTGCAGGATCTTCTGGCCAAAGCCATTGTCCAGGTACAGAAGGAAGGAATCAGGGAGAAATCCACGATGGAAAGCTTATGGCAGATATTCCTATATTTAATAATAGGTGCAATTAATTAATACATTGCAATTGCTACAGTTTTTCCAGAAAAAAAAAAACCCCAACACCTTCATCTTCCCATATGCATGCAAAAGAGAGAGAAAATTTTGTCATTGTTAAAGGAAAGCAAGAAATCCTCAGAAAGGAGCTGAAGGGACAATTATAGAGACATTAAATGGATTCAATACCACAAGAGATTAATTCTATAGAGAGGAAAACAGAGATCTGATGGGTGATGTTGCTCATTGTTCCAGGGGCTCATTGCTACTGTTGGATTTTGCCAGAAGAAATTCAATGTGGCTTTTGCAATTTATTTGTAAGGCCTTCCCTTAGTTACAGACTGCAGGGTTAGACCTAATTTTGCAAATAATTATATATAGATTTGATTTCATGAGGTGTTTGGATCTGAATTTGGGCTTAGATGAGGACAATATGCAATAAATGTACAATCTAGAGTGGCACAAACCTTTTGTAGTGTCACTGATCCTGGTATTTTATTGCACATAAGCTGTACCTCTGCAGGAGAGGAGGAATCTGGAAACTTTCTGGAAACCCAGTTCTTTCCTTTGAAAGGACTCTAAAAGGAAAACCGACTGCAAACTTTTCAGAAATGCTGACTGCATTTGATTTAAAAAAAACAACAAACAAAAACAAAACCAGAAGAGAGATTTTCCTCTCTTAATCCCTTCAAGTGAGGAGGAATCTTCACAATAAAAAAAAAAATAAAAAAAAGACACATTGCTTTCCACGTGATACCCGAAAACATCTGCCATCTCCTGGGGGCTTGAAGAGAAAGAGAAAGAGAAAAGAAGCTCATGAAATATAAAATTACCCTGGAATCCATATTAATGACAGCAGCTTGTTTCCAGTGGCTCTGGTGTCCTCCTCACCCCTGCACTCAGAGGCAGCTCAGGAGGTGCTGAAGGGCAGCACAGCTCTGTCTCCTTGGCAGGAGGAAATCAGCAGCCAGGGAATACTGGGAGATATTCTGGATTTGCTGCAGCAGGAAAGGAAGGAATTCCTCCCTGTGAGGGTGGGGAGGCCCTGGCACAGGGTGCCCAGAGCAGCTGTGGCTGCCCCTGGATCCCTGGAAGTGTCCAAGGCCAGGTTGGACAGGGCTTGGAGCAGCCTGGGACAGTGGAAGGTGTCCCTGCCCACGGATTTAAGATGAGCTTTAAGGACCTTTCCAACCCCAACTATTCTGTAGCTTTATGATTATGAATGGAGACATTCAACCAACCAAATCCAACCACGATGGTGGAGACCCTCCAGCAACGTCCTCCTCAGTTTCCAATTCTTGTGCCAGGTCAATCCCTCACCAACTCCCAGTTCCCCACCAAGGAAGCTTTAGGGAAGATTGGCTGTTCTCATTTTCCCACTTTGGAAGGCTGAATTGTTTCCCAGTCGTCTGAAACCTCAGGGAGGTTCGTTGTCTCTGGAGGTCCAACCAAACCCAAAGGAAATTGAAAGAATTTCTCCTCGTTTAATCTTCTTCTGCTGAAATATCCACAGATGTGGAGCTGGGTGTCCTAAATAGCACATCTATCATTCTGCTTTTGCTTGGATAAAGTTTGCCCTTAGGGACTCGCAGGAAATCTGTCTTAGAATTACCAACCCTCTGTTATCTGAAATGATGAAGTTTGTGAGCTCCAAACGAGAAAGAAACTTCAGCGTCCTTCTTGTTTCGCTCCAATTTAGCCAAGGATAAGCAAGGTGCTTTGAAAATATTGAGATTAATTTTAAAGCTCTGCTGAAGCTCTGTTCTTTCCCATTCGGGCCAAATCCGCTTCCACTCACAAAATCATGGAATTATTAAGTTTGGGAAAGACCTCTAAGATCACTGAGTCCAACCATGAACTCAGCACTGCCAAGGCCGCCACTGCCCCACGTCCCCAAGGGCCACATCCACATGAGTTTTAAATCCCCCCAGGGATGGGGACTCCATAGCTTCCCTGGGAAGCCCATTCCAGCTTGAGAACCCTTTCTGTGAAGAAATTTTTCCTAATATCCATCGATGGTTGTCCATGGAGTTCCAACAATGTCTTTCCTTTTCTGTGTCTTGTTTTTCATGCCTCACAACTCCAGGGTTCTCTTGGAGCAGTGGGTGGATCTGGGGGCACAGATGATCTTGGCTGTGGGAGGGCTCCTTCCAGATCCCTTTCCAAGTTTAATTTTGGATAAGTATTCCTTCACATTTCACTGGAAAACTGATCTCTACCTACTTTGCCTTAAATGACCAAAGAGTATATTTATAACACTTCACAAAGGGTATAATCTGAAATAAAATAGGTAAGAACATACAAAACCAGTGCTGATTCCCAAAATTTTCTTGCCTTCCACGCCATCTTTTATTGATACCACAAAGAATAATTTATATGTTTAAGATGCAGGCCTAGGGATGATTCCTGCTCCACAGGAATCCTTTCACCTGACAGATCTTTGCCCAATGATGTCATAAAATAAGAAAAAAAGCACCAATTGTTCTGCTGAATAGCCCCAGACACCATGACCTGCGCTGGGTGGGAAACAGGAGCAAGAAAAAATGGGGAATTACAAGTGCCAGGAGCAGGAGGAGGATTTTCAGGGAAGAGCACAACTCGACCTTGCTGAAATTTGATGGATTCATGACTTAATTCCAAGTGACCAGGACAAGGATGCTCACACCAAAGGTCAAAGGGAGGCAGGGCCACAGTACAGGAAAAACACAACCAACAGCCACAGTTTGGCTTGAAGAAAGATAAGACAAAATAAGTTCTACCAGAGAAATTATCTCCTCACATGCCCAAAAGCCACGACTAAAATAGGAGCAGAGAGCATAATACAATTAAAAATATGTTTATTATGACATTGTGACTGAACCAGGCCTTGGGAAGCAAACTCCTGAAGGACCAACCCCTAAATTTCTTTCCATTTTTGAGTACTTAGTGATTGATGCATTCCGTGTTCAAAATGTATTTTTTAATTTATTCAAATGTCAGAGAAACCACAGAAAATCCAGCCACTGACCTAGATTTATCCATTCCCATGCCTGAAAGTTGGCTCTCACTAATAAAAGATAAAAAGCAATTTAGTGTTTCTTGAACTTGTCCATATAGCATAATAGATGATTAATTATTTTTAAAAGCATTAAGTTTAAGCACCTTTTCATTCCCCCTGCAGGTCAGGAAGGCTGTCTGTTATGTTGGTGATAGGATACAGAGCAAGATACATAAAAACCTCCCTGGCAAAATCACCCCGGGGTTCCTTTCTTTCCAGCTGGAATCTCTTTCTTTTCCTAAATTGAAAAAACAAAATTAACAGTTGTTTCCCATTCACTGACACATGTTATTTGGGGATTTTTTAAATTTATTTTTTATTTTAATTTATTGAAACAAGTTCCCGTGGATCTCTGCTGAAATATCACCAAGGGTAAGCACAGATCTTAAAGGTTTTTCCAAAGGATAATAAGCCAATTTACATGGAATAACAGCATTACAGAATTGGTTATATTGCTGAACTGGAGGCACAATATTGCCCACAGGAGCAGATAAAGCTGCTCCCTAATTCTCTGGAAAGATCCAGGGGCATCAGCTGGAATAAGGACAGGATTTGACATTGTGGCTGGTACCCCCAAACCACGGAACACAGGGACCTGTCAGGAAATAGCCTCCCACTCTGCAGTTCTGGGAAAAATCCTTTCCAGGGCTGCTCCTGTGGCATTTCCTGGAGAAATCCCAGCAATCTCATGCCATCAAAAATGGGGCAGGGTCAGGGAACTTTGTCCCAGCAGGCAATCCCGAGGATCCCAACACTCCTTATCTAAAAGGGGTCTTGAATTCCTGACTGATGGGGATGAATTCTCTCTGCACAGTGCTCACCCACCCAGCTGGATTTCCATGGATCCATTAATTGTAGCTGTCCGAGGTGATGGATGGGGCTTGGATGTCACAGTTATGGCGGGGATGGAGAGGAATAACGACACGGAGCCAGGAATGGAGACAATGGAATTATTTATTAATAATAGATGGGTTTATATGTGTTAGTTCCCTTAGAGTTTACTTGAATGGCAAAAGGTTATTGGACCTCTAGCTAATTAACTACCAGAGTGATTGGTCAATTCTCACAACACCCATTTCAAAACATTTCCCCAGTCGATATCATAACAATCCTAAAATAATTTGCAGGTGCAAGATAGCAAAGTCGGTTTACAGAACCCATAGCGTTGGTTTTAATAGTTTGCNCCAACTCAACCCAACCCAACCCAACCCAACCCAACCCACCCCAACCCAACCCAACCCAACCCAACCCAACCCAACCCAGTCTGTGCTTCCATAAAACTGCAAGTAAGGGTTTGTTATTTTCCTTAGAGGCAAGGGAGAGGAGCTGCAGATGGATGGGAAAGGTGGAATCCCTCTTTAAAATGGAAAGGGAAGCGAGTCAGGCAAGCATGCAAAATAGGTTCTTAGAACATCTGTGCATCAAATATATTTATCCAAACTGCTACAGTCAATCTTTTCCAGCTGAGTGTTCAGCAGTTCAGATCTCTGCAAAACCACTGTAACTGTTCCAGGAAACAAGGGAAATATTCTGGAGTCTAAGGGGAGGAAACTCCAAATCTTACAGGGAAACCTCCCTCTCCAGGTAGCACAAAGTCACCCACGGAACAAGGACGTGAGCTGAACTTTCAACACTTTAATGGGTTAATTGGAACTCCAATATTTTTTACAACCCACGATGATTTCATGTGTCTGTGTTCTTACATCCACACTCACACCCGTGATAAATTTTGCTAATTATTGGCCTAAATGGGACTGACTGGCTTGGGGGATGGATGCGCTCAGTGTCACCAGCGTAATGAAAAGCTGATAAGAATATCTGAGCTGCTCTGCCCAGCAACCTCAGCTAAATATAGAGGAGTGGGAACAGGATGGAAGCCTGCGAGGGAGCAGATCCTTGTTCTGCAGTTCCTGGAACTCCACAAACCCAGCCAGGTCTCCTGGACCTTCCCGTGGCATTGCAGCCGTGCCGACGAACATTAATTGACGCATCTCTAATTGTACCTAATTACTGACACTGAATTATTTAGTGTAGCAAGAGGGAGCATAAGCAGAAGTAATGGGATTAAATTAAGACAGGGAAAAATTAGGTTGAATATAAGGGAAAATTCGCTGGCAATGAGATTCATTAGCATGGCTCCCAAGGGAAATGTTGGGCACTGCTTTGCTGCAGACACAGAAAATTAAGTTAAACCCATATTCAGGAAAATTACCTCGATAATTTGGTACGTCTTCTCCACTTTTAAATTATTGAACTCTTCAGCAACTCAAGTGCTGCACAAGTTTTTGCAGGCAGCTCAGGTGCCAGCCCATCCTACCAGCTGATGTCTCCGAGGAGATGATTGCCCTCAAAGCGCTTCCAGGCGAGCAGACCCTGCACTTATTCAAAGCAAGTTGTACTTAAACTTTACTGCGAAGCCAGCAATGCTTAACCCGTGGTTAAGTAGTGCTTAAACGCTCCCCAGGGTGGCAGCGAGGAGGCAGACAGTTATTTTCCCACTCTGAGGTTATAATTATCTCCCGCTCTCCCCGGTAGAAATGAGCGATGGCAGGACATGGGGAGATAGGAGAACCCTTTCAGAGGAGGCATCCTCAGCACCTGCTCTTTCATCTCCTTTTATCATTTGACCCAGCAGAAGTTAACTGGAACAAGCTCCAGAAGGAGCTGGGAGCACAGTGAGACATGTGCAGAGCCAGCTTTTATCGTGACATGATTAATGATGTTTGAGAGGGCCGTGAGTGCCAGGGAAGTGAAGGAATCTAAAGCAGGGAGTGAAGGCTCATCCCTGCTGCTTACACGGTGTAATGCCACCTCAAGGCAGGCAGGGAGCTGTGAACCTTTACAGGCTTATTCTCTATAAATCCTAAATATGATTCCTTTGGAATTGCCTGGAAACTTCAGTGCAATGACAGGACTCAGAAGATGGAAAAAAAAACCCAACTGTGTGGCCACTGGTGCTTGCTGGGTCTATTTATCTTCATCTGTTTAACAGCTGATGGGGTTTATTGGAGTTTGGACATCAGCAGCCTCAGCAGAAATTGGGGTGGTTTGGGGGGAGCTGAGCCAGCCCTCACTGCCAGCAGGATCTCAGCCTCCTCCCAGCTGGTCCCAGGCTAGAGATGAGACGATGCCCACTCCAGGAATTCCCAACATCCCAAAACAGCCTTCACACTCCACAGCACAGGCTGCTTCCAGAGTTCATGGAATCATGGAAACTGCACCACGGAGTTAAACTGTAATATCCTGCACAGCTGAAAATAAAGGGAAATCGCCCCTATTTGGAATAAAATAGCAAAGAAGACACACTCGAACCCAAACAGAACAAACCTCACTGGGTTGGTGTTTTGCAGTGCTGGGAGAAGCTCGGATAAAAATAAGGAATATATTTATTTCCAGGTTTTATGCACTCACACAGACACTGCTGCAGAATAAATACCCATTATTCCCTGTTCCTCTAAATGGAAGGTGTGTCAGCAAACAAAAGCAATCCTAAACCCTTTTGCATTATTTTGCATCTCATAATCTTGACCAAAATGAAAGGAAAACATCTTAATTGTTGTCCCCACTGCATGAGTTACCATTTCCTTCTCCTGAGTCACTGACTTCTGCCTCTCTGGAAGCTGACATCCATCAACGTGAGTCAGTTTTCCAGAGATATTCTGAATACCTCTTCATTTACAAACACAACCGAGATTTTCCAAGGCCCAGACTGTGCTCGCAGACTTCAGCTGCTCCAACTCTTTCCTATATTTTCTCAGAACTGCTGCTGATCAATTAGAAAGCTAATTTAAAGAGCCTTTTTTAAGCCTTTATTGATGAACTTGAGCACGTCTGTGTAATTTATAGCAGCACACTCTCCCAATTAATCCCCGGTAACTCATTTCTCAGCCCCCACCACCAACGTTGCAAAGTTCAGTGATCTCTGAGTGTTTCCAGACGTTATTATTCATTTTACCTCGTGCAGCACTGAGGGCCACGTTACCCCTCGAGCAGTAACATCATGTCCTGCCATTTAACTGCAGTTACGTGGGGCTGGATGCACTTCCAGAGATCTGCTCTCACCACTGAATGACTCTGCCTTTCATCTCCTCTGAACACGGAGTTCTGAACTTCCATCCTCCAATTCCCGATGGGCTGCAGCAGGAAAGATGAGTGGAACATAAAAGAGTTCAAAGACAGCTACTTCAGGCTCTTGCAAACTTGCATCTCTCCCTTCCTTGCCCATTTTCTCTCACTCTTTCCGTGCAACTCTTGGTTAATGTTTTAATTTCCAGCTCAATTCTTTTTTTTGCCACTCATAGAGAAAACGAGGAGTTTTCGGGCTCTGTTGTGGGTTCCCCCGTGGTCATGTGGGCAAAATCCAAGGAAAAAATAGGTTAATAATTACTTACAGCACCCTATGTCCTGACAGCTCTAGGTGGGCACCTCTCCAAATATCAGTGGGTTCTTTAATCCACAGTCCCAGCACTGATCAGATCATGTGGGAATGATGAAATTCAACCAAACTCAGCTTCCTGCAGCTTTTATTTCTGGTTTTGTTTCCCAGCCTGGTCTGGAGGCTGACGAAAGGTGAGGAATGGTATCTTATGGCACTGGTTTCCATCACTGAGCAGGGACACTTTCGTGACACAGAAATCATTAGGAAGATTCCCATTGGCTTCAAAGTGACAGAGAGGAGGGTTGGATGGGATTTTGGGAAGGAATTGTTCCCTGGGAGGGTGGGGAGCCCAGAGAAGCTGTGGCTGCCCCTGGATCCCTGGCAGTGCCCAAGGCCAGGTTGGATGGGGCTGGGAGCAGCCTGGGACAGTGGAAGGTGTCCCTGCCATGGCAGGGGTGGCACTGGGTGAGATTTAAATTCTCATCCCACACAAACCATGATTCTGTGGAATTATGGTTGCAATGAAACCGAGAGCTTTTTCCAAGAGCTGCTCCACGGATCTGTGGGAGATCTCTGTGGGAGATTCCCACTGGCAGCAGTGAAACCAGACCCCACTGCTGTTCCTCAGCTCCACTGAAGTCTATTTAAACAGAGCCAATAAATTGCATCTCTCCTGGTAACCTCTACAAGAAACTCAGAGTTCAGGTTTAAATTAACTCCATAATTAGAGCGACAACAATTAAAGAGTGCAAATCCTTATTTATTTGCCCAGCTGTTACCAGCAGTGCTCAAACATTGAGAGTTACAGGTATCTTTTAACTTTGTCTGGGTTTGTTTGTACAACATTCTGACTAAACAGTAACAAAGCTGGCGAAGTGTGACATCATCCTGTGTCATACCTGCAGTGTGTGGGAGGGAGACAAGGGAAATCTCCGAATCCAAAGCCCACAGACTCCCCTGATGATGAGGGGATTTATTCCTTCCATAACTCAGAATGTCACAAAAGAGCACTGTGATATTACGCAGTTATCCCCAATAAATATTTACAAGTAATTTAAAGGTCCTGTTCCAAAATATAGATAATTATAGCTTGAAAGGAGGCAGCCAGGATTTGACAGAGTTCATTTCCTACAGCTGATTACTCAAACTGACTTTACTTTTACTCTGTGCACAGTCATGCTCCTCTCCTTCCCATTTTCTCTTTCTCTCCTTCCTACTGGAAACCAGGGAATGAACTGGGATCCTAATGAAGCCTTCAGAAGAACTGATGCAATTTTTAAACCCTTCACTATTTTAAATCCTCTAAGGGGTGCACAAGGGGGTTGTGTGGTGTGGGACACCACCAGTGACCTTTAGGGACAAACACCACATTCCCAGTGGCCCTACAGCTTGGTGGCATCACAGCAAGCCCTGATTCTCCCATTGCAGACCTTCCACGTGAGGGTTTTTTCAGGATCAGAAGGAAATTCTGGGCTGTGCTGGCATTGTGCAGGATGTGAGCCCTGAGATGGAACCCAAGGAACGCATCTCTCCGAAATGGAATCAGCTGTTATTAGCCCACAATAATTGAGCCAGCATAAAAGATGGGTGAGAAAAGATAAAAAGAACCCTGCACAAAGTTACAGTTCTCAAGTAAAAGAATGTGCTTAAGCACCAATTTCCAGTGCACCAGTAGGTCTGTGCTTTGAAGGATCTGTTTAATTATCCCCTTTGTTTCAAGCCTTGAGGGTGCCAATTCAGGCGCATTTTAGGGAAGAGCACTCCCAGAAAAATCAAAAACTTCTGGCAAAAAGTCAATTCCACTTGTAGTTTTGAATATACGACTTTCAAAACTACTGATGGGTTTTGGTTCCCGTCAAAACATCCTTCCTAAAGGGGAATGGAGTGGGGTGGAAACATCACCTCCATGAGCACTATTGGGATTTCAGCTCCACAGCGAGCACGGGACAGGGCAGGAACCCTGTCAGCAATTAAGGACTAATGAATCTACCAGAATAATGGATATTGATTAGAGACATTTATTTCTGATAAAATGAGGAGAGTCAGCGAAAGGCAGAGGTGTTCAAACTAATTATAGTCAAAGGTGGAACAAAGTCAAAGCAGTCACTTGGACTGTCTCAGCCCGGGACAGAGGAGGAGCAGCACCCACGGGCAACACAGCTGATGGGGTTTATTGGAGTCTCCACGAACACTCAGAGGAGTGGACACTCCACGGGTACTCAGAGGAGCTCCAGGGCAGGGGGAAGCTCTGTTGAACCCGAATTTTGTCATGGCAAAGGTGGCTGGATCAGGCTTACAGACCATTTGTGCCTTCCCTACCAGACTGAACCCTCCACTCACCACAAAGGGGTGGACGTTGTGCTCCTGTCCTCGAGCATTTGGGGTTATTTTTCAAAAAACAGCCTAGAAATTAGGCTGGAATGAGCAGGGCAGTTTTGCTGTGGAGATTTTGGAAGAACGAGCTGAATCCCAGAGAGTTAAAGAGGTCACTGCAATTGGAGACCCCTCTGCCCCTGGAAGAAAAGGAGAACTGACTGATGGAAGTGGAAACTTCTGATCCTAAAAGTTTCCACTGATCCTAGAGGGAGAGGGAGGGCACAGTGACCTGCCCTGCCCAGGTGTGCTGGGGAAAGAAGGGATTTTCAACCAGGAGCAGAGAAAAAGAAGGGGAATGCCGTGGTTGTGCTCCCTGTGAGCCTCGTGTGTCCTTGGGCTCTGTCCCTTCCCCCAAGTTATATTCAACCCTCTCAGTTCTAATCCTAAAATTAATATTCCTGAGGATAGGATGGAATATTCCTTGCAATGTTTTTTTTTAATGTTTTTATAACCAGATGTGCTGTGAGGGTGGGGAGGCCCTGGCACAGGGTGCCCAGAGAAGCTGTGGCTGCCCTTGGATCCCTGGCAGTGTCCAAGGCCAGGCTGGATGGGGCTTGGAGCAGCCTGGAACAGTGGAAGTGTCCCTGCCCATGGAAGGGGGTGGAACAAGATGGGATTTAAGGTTTCTTCCAACCCAAACTATTCCATAATTCCATAATTCTATGAAAATCCCAAATGAAATATTCTGGAGATTGTTACTCATATTTTCCGTGTTCTAATCAGACTTATCAAACACATAAAATACCATTTTTCATAATGAAAAAATATTTTCCACTCTAGCAAATTGTCTTATGTTACACATAGAAAGACATAAAGGCTGAAGGTTTGAAAGGATATTAACCTTGTAGCAAAGAAAAATCGTTATTACAGTGCACTGTGCCATATAAAGTAGAAGAATTTCTTGCATGTTGAAAAATAATAATAGTAATAATAATAATACATGTTGAATTACATGCGCTGCTGCAATATTTTAATCCTATTTTTTTATTTTTACATATTTTAATTTTCTAGTTTTTAATTTTTGTGTTGTCCCAAGCAGAGTAATGAGAACACAGAGAAGCTTTGGAAAGGGAAAGTCCTCGAAGGGTGAACTCAGAGAGGAGGGATGTCTGTGCTGGATGATTTCCATCAGTAAACAACCATCAGCTCACTTCATTTGTTCCTTGTAATTCCTCCAAATTATCCTGTGCTGGAGCCTCCAGGGGACAGAGATCTCCTCTCTCCTCCATGGCACAAGGCTCTGTTATCTTATTTCCAGTGAAATCTCACCATAGAACCAATCTGGGCAATTTCAGCACAGAAACCCCCTGGGAAGGTGCCCGTGACACTCCAGTTTTTCAGCTGATGATAAAAAGTTTTTTATTTTCCAAAAGTTTTTTATTTTTTTTATCATTGATGATAAAAAGTTTTTTTATTTTCAAATTGCAACAGCTCCACAAGGCTTTGTCAGAGGCTCTGAAATCAGAGACGTTGGTGCTTGCCATTAACCACATTGCCAGAGCTCGAAATTCCTTCCCAGCCATAGGAAAGGAATGTTCAGGAAACTCCAATTTATTCCCAAAAGGTTCCCTTTGTACGTGGGCAGCAGCAATTCTTCCACTTCAGAATTAATACTTCTGATATCTTTGAAGTTCCAGCTAATTTTCTACAGATTCTTTCCGAGGCGTTTTTCGGGATGTACTTGCTCGTGGTTAGAGCCCCCACGGGATAAAGAGACATTATGAGAAATATTAAAGGCAAAAAAATAATACTTTTAAGATGAAATAAGTCAAAGGAGGGAAAGAATGAGCCTGTTATCCTTGGAAAGAATCAAGATGCTTTTTCAAACATCTAATCCCCTGTACTTCCTTGAAAAGATATCAAGGCTAAAACAAAGGATGGTGATTTTGAC
Organism: Pachycephala philippinensis; assembly: GCA_013397055.1. NCBI lineage: Eukaryota > Metazoa > Chordata > Aves > Passeriformes > Pachycephala > Pachycephala philippinensis. The sequence goes on along the minus strand of VWZT01016996.1, from coordinate 211,623 downwards.
ACAAAAAGGCAAAAAAAAAAAAAACCAAAATCCCCTATTTTGCTAGCAGGCACCTTGTGGCTTTTTGAGGTTAACAAGGCCCCTGAAACAATTTAACTGCATTACAGTTCTGCATATTCATAAAGATATGCTGAGCAGATAACAGAGCAAATGATTTAATTGAAAAATCAGCCAGTGTGAATATTTTTTCCTGTGAATCATGGAAATGCGACAAGATCTGTTAATTAACATAATCTCATTTATTTGACATTATTCTTGTCGCTTAATATAATCTTCCTACAAAGAGGGGAAAAAAAATTGAAAAAAAAAAAAAAGAAAAAAGAAAAAAGAAAAATACAAATGGGGAAAAGGAGAAAAGAGAGAACGCCCCCGGAAAGTGGCAAAGGGTATAGGTTACATTCAGCACTAATAGGGAAAAAGAAATGGAATGAGTAAGGAAAAAAGCAAAGGGAATAAAAGACAAAGAAAAGAGAAAATGGGGAGGAAAAAAACCCCAGAACAGTCAGAAAATGCTTGAGATTTGCAAGAGTGCAGTAGGAGACAGAGAGAAGTTGTTTAGGACTGGGTCTGGCCCTAATGAGGAGAAATCCTGCAAAAAGAGGAACTGGAGCCCTGCCTTCCTCTGCTCTGGCAGGAAATTCCTACAGCTCTGCTCTAAGCTTCATTTTGGGGATGAAAAAGGATGGTTACGGAAATTTGGGGTGTGGAAGAACACAATCAATATAATTTACGATTTACCTTCAGGAATTTGTTCTATTTGCCACCACTTTTTTCCTTCATTTCCAGGGAACAAGGGACAGGACAAGAGGAAATGGCCTCAAGTTCCACCAGGAGAGGTTCACGTTGGATATTTGGGAAAATTCCTTCACCAAAGGGTTGTCCATCGGAACTTGTGGTGCTGCATAAATAACAAAAAAAAAAGGAAATAATGCAATTTATGCAACGCTCAAGGCTGAAAACTCATTTAGTCCTCAATTACTTCTGTTACTATGACCACAGATATTGGAATGGGAGATAAATTCTTATAAAGCCAGTTGTTAATAGACACTATTAACTAAAATTTCTATTCGTAATTGTAGATATTATTAAGTGTGGGAACTGATAAAAAAAAAGAGAAAAGCCTAATTGGAAAACGGAGATAAATTTCATTACAAAGAATGTGTTGATAGAACATGTCTTGTTTGGCTTCTCCAAATAACTGGACGTTGTTTGGGATGAATGTTTTCCTCACAGGTCAGGAAAAGAAATCCCCTGGAATTCAGGGGGAATACAGATACAAAAATCCCATTTTTAGTGCCACTGGAAGGAGAGAGGGATGGATGGTGGATGGATGGAGATGTTTTCAAATTATAGGGGAAAATAAGTCTAAAAACCCAAAGCTGAATTAAAGAAAAACTAAAGAAAAACGGAATAAAATCCCTGCACAACAGCCTGGCAAACAGACTCCTCTGAAAGCACTGAACACATCTGAATTCTCTGATTTATTTTACAAATACTTGTTAGTACAGCTGATCAGGATATATAATTTTTCACAGCTGTTTATTACGATACAATGCTCTTTTAAAATCCACATAAGCAACGTGCAACAAACAAACTGCGAGAGCTTTATGGCTGCTCCCTGCAAAGCCCCATTTATCACCGAGACTGAAGAGAAATTGCCTGAAAAGTGATATCAGTATGAACAGGCAAGGGGAAAAAATAAAGAATTATTTCTTTATTCTGTTATTTTCCCAAGCAGAGAAGGGGGAAAAAAAAAACCAATCAGGAAATGCTTACAATATTTGTTCTGTCATTGACAAAATGCTCATAAAAAGCAAACAGTAACCCACAGGATAAACTGCAGAGTTTTTTATTTTGCAGTGTTTTCCTTCCATTGAGATGCTTGTAAATGTACGTTCTATTTTTACCAGATTAAAACCTAATTTCAATAAGGACTGCCTGGAAACTGCTTTCATAGTCCCAGCGTTGAGCCCTTTTACTTTCTTTATTTTACGGCTATGCCTCCACCATTCATGTTTTATACTCTCCCCGTGAGACCACCGCACATGAAATGGGATTAAAGAGCGAATTTTGGGAAGTGTGTTCAAACAGAGCCACACACTGATGCAAGAGAACATCTCAGTCTGGATTTAATCATCCAAAGGGATGAGAGAGCGCTTTTACAGAGATGTAAAATCTTATTTTTAGCAAATTAGCGAAGCGTCCACTTTTCAGGTTCATTACTCACAACTGTGACAATGCGTTGCTCGGCGCTGGTGGCTGCTTGATCTAGAAATAAAAATGAAGAATACAGGAACATTAAAGGTCCTTATGCTCCTGATTATGGAATAGTGAGGCAGTAAAATCATTTAAATCCCGGGAATGGCAACATTCACCTGTGTGAGTCAGCTCAGGCTTCATTTCTGCAGTTCCCAGCCCAGGTGGCCTCAGCCGTGGGCAGGTGGAGCTGGGTTTTACACCCCTGGGAATCAGCTCCCCAATCCTAAAGCTTTCCCATCAGCCTGGATTACTGGAGTGAAATATATTCTTGGGATTGATTGGAATATTCTGGCCAAATGCTCTCCTTTTCTATATAGAAAACATTCTCAGCTGGAAGGCTTTTTTCTATCAATTTAATGCTGGTGGAAAAAAATCACCAAATACCAGGTTGGAGGGATCATCTGGTGCAACCTTTCTCAGCAAAAGCTTGGGAAAGATTTACCCAGGAGGAAAAAATGTATTTTTCTATTTCATCAAAAAAGTTTCAACTGATTTCTGAAGTTTGATCAATGGAGTCAAGGCTTTAAGGCCTCCAACGTCACTCCCTGCCCCACAGAAGGGGAGAATGGCAGAATGGATGTGCAGGTAGGACAAAAATTGGAGGGAAAAACCAACACAGGATGTGCCAGTGGTTATAACGTTATCTGTAAATAAACCAGAGCTGAGGTGGGTAACACAACGTTCAGGTTTGAAGAGCTGCCCACAGTTTGGCACGGCTGCCCAGGTTTTATTGGGCAGAAAAAGAGGGGTTTTCTCCTTCTACCTACGTGACCTATTCTGTACATATTCAAAAATGAGCTGTATTATCCTCCCTTCGCTGATGGCTGAGGGAGACTGGCTGAAAACACAGACTAAATATTGAACTATTTTAGGTGGATGAGCTTCATCATGGCCAAATGGTCCTGAGAGAAACGGAGAGAACAGTCCTGGCCCTTCCTCTCCCATCACAGTTGCTCCCACAAAGGCTGATAAATTCCCCCGAAGGGCCAATTTTAGCCCTTGGAGCAGAATGTAGGGTCCAGAATCCCATCCCATATTGGCTGCAGCATTATTTTTCTCCATTATAACCCATGGAGCACTTGGATGAACATTCCCAGCTCTCTGTGCTGCGATGCCTGAGCACTAAGGAAGAGCTCCTGCTTCAATTCCAGCTGGTTTTGTATTCCAGAGAGCTGACTTGGGGTTTTTTACACCCCACCTTGCTCATCTGAACACGGAGCATTTGCAGAGCCAAACTTGCCACCTCTGCACCTCTGGAAAGCAGAACAGGGCACAGGGAAAACAGGGACACAGCCCCAAAGTGCAGCCATTTGCCCTCCCTTTTCAGGGCCAGGACTAAACACAGAAGGTGAATTTGGGAAACAGGCCAATTATTCCTCTCACCCCAGCCTGTTCCTTCCTCAGTGTGTGATCCAAGCTCGTGTTTTACTCAGGTTTGTTCCTCACGGGAAAGGCAATCACTCAGCTCACTCAGGGACTTACATTTATTTGTCCTTTTAGCAAGAAAATTTCCTTCTCCTCGTGATTAGGGGCACGGCTCAGCAGTGGCCTTGGCAGTGCTGGGTTAATGGCTGGACTCCATGACCTCGGAGGTCTTTTCCAAGCTAAATGAATCCGTAATTCCCAGCCTCCAGTCACCAGGGATATGCCTGGTCAGAAGACCCTGTGATCTGTGGGTCACTGCTGCCCTGCCACGGGCAAATGGAATGGTTTCATTTGTGTTTTCATGGGCGAGCTGTGGGGGAACAGCAAATGGAATGGTTTCATTTGTGTTTTCCCAGGTGAGCTGTGGGGGAACAGCAAATGGAATGGTTAATTTGTGTTTTCCCAGGTGAGCTGTGGGGGAACAGCCTCCAAAGGTGACAGCCTCGCACAGGAGGTGATGCTGGGCGCTGAAATCCGTCTGCAAATGTTTCTCTGTGAGGCAGAGAAATAGTTCTGACTCAGGAGAGCTGCAGATGCATTCATGACCAGAGCCATGCTGGGCATTTCTGCTGCCCATCATACCTTTGGATAGACAGGAATAAAGGAAAAAACATTCCTCCAACTCCTCCAATCCTCAGCTCTGCCGGGTACACAACCCCACGAGCCACTTAAATTGTTTCTGCAACATTATCACCACAAACCTCCTTCCTCAGGGCATCGTGAAACCCCAATAAAGTCCTGCGTGGGCCCAGGAGTGCACTCCCCTGTCGATCATTGCTCCTCAGCACATTCTTTAGCCAATTACTCGGGCTCATAATTGCATTTCTGCGTAATCCACTCGGATTCATTTGTCAAACACAACTCTGGGACACGCTGTGTCGGATGCTTTAGTAAATTCTAGATGCTTTCTGCCTTGCCTTCTCCCACTAATTTAGGATTTAATTAAAAAAGGAGTAATCTTTGCTTGACACGATTTGTTCTTTACATACCCATGTAAACGATACCATTTCTAAAATTAAATACAACTCTGAACCTTACAGAACCCCCAATGTTTTCTCTGAGGATTCACGACATCTCAGGCAACACGATCTGCCTGGAGAGGAGGAATACTTTAGATCCTGAAAGACCCACGATGTTCTGTCTATTTTTGGGTTTTCCTGCTGCATTTCTATCACCCAGCTCATATTTGAAGCCAAAGAGCAAAATGGTGAATATTACATAGTTTTTGTATAGTTCAGATTTCTACTCTCTGTGCCCCAAATATACACAGATTATAAAGAGTGAGATCAGACTTCTTTGTTTTTTTAATCATGAGGGAATATCTGGTTTATTAAGTGAAGTGTGACAAGCCTGTGGTTTGCCTGGAAGTATCTGGAAACGGGATAATTATCAAGGTGAATTGGATCCACATGGTTATGTCTGTAGAGTATTAAATATTCCAGCACTCAACTTTAACACCTTCTTGCCATTTTTGTCCTGAAATTTAAACAAATTAGCAAACAATTTGTCACTGAAGAGATTCCTCATGCAGAATTTCACCAACTCCTGTCAAAATAACTTGCAGTAAATACTTAAAAACCCACAGAATGAAAAAAAAAATACATGTTATTTTTTAGGAGAATCAATACCATGTAGCAATGGAGGGCCTAGTAAATAATTTCCTGCACACCAGTTCATATTTACTCATAATTATAATTCACAGGAGTGCATTCCTGCAATCAAGAGACAGGGGTGCACAGCATGAAAAAACATTTAGCACCGAGCAGACTGCATGAATAATTGCCTGTCAGAGCGGCTTATTAAAGGGAAACTACAATTTTACAAGACAATTCTTGTATCTGCTTGTCTAATCTAAAGACAGAGGGCTGCAGAAATGCAGAGGGTTCAAGGAAGAAATATTTCTTGCTCCACAGTCGAGCTAAAAGTTGAGTTTTGAAAGCATTGAAAGAAGAATCAAAGTGTGACAGGTTTGAGATGCACAGGCTCAGACCTCTGCAAATGGCAAAGTGAATCCTTTGTGTTGAAGGTGGCAGCGCAGGCAGGGAGATGGAGGGGATGGAAGGGTGGCCATGGAAACCACGCTCCCTCCTGCAAACAGAGCTGATGTCATCCACGGGATGTCCTTGGAAATGTCCCAGCAGATGGTCCCAGGGGGTGAGAGCAATCCAAGAATCCTCCTGGAGCTGCTGCCTTCCCCAGGAGCCGCCAGCAGGGAATACGGGGATGACTGGAGCCTTGCAAAATGGTGTTTTTCCCTCTAAATGCTTTGCCAGGTTTGGGAACATCCAAAGGAGCACCTTGTGCCCCCTCACCCCGGTGTGGGGAGGGCAGGGAGAGCTCTCACTTACCGGCTTACTGGCTCCTCCCGGGCATCCTTTCCTTTTTCTCCCTTTTTGTTCTCCCAGTTGTGATTTGTGTTAATAAATAGTTCCGTTTTTTTCTTCCACTTTCATTGCTTTTGTTAAATTTTCCCCTTTGGCGGAGGAAAGGGGGAGGCCCCTTTCCCTTGGGAGGAGGTGCTCACTCCAGAGCATCTCCTCCTAAAAGTTTTGTCTCTAAAACCGGGACAAAACCTCCAAACCTGTGGGAGGCAGGAAGCTCTGACTCCTGGAAGGAATCCTTCTGCTTTATTCACCCAATTTGATGCCTAAAGAGGCCAACCTAGAAACAGAGACTGGACAGGAGGAAGGGAATAAAGGTGGATATTTATTTGAAAGGCCTTCAGAGGCACACCCTGGGCAGGCCAAAGGCTGCACCCAAGATGGACCCCGAGTCACGAGTTCTTCACACTTTTATAGCTTTGCTCCATTTGCATCTCAACCCAGTTTCACCAATTAAACTTTAGCTAATGATGGAATTTCCCCTCAGCTTGCCCCCCTTCTCAAGATGCTGGGTTACACATTTTGGGCCTAGGCCGGGCTGGGTGTCCTTGGAGAGCAGCCTGGAGAGGCTTTGTTCTGTCTGTCTCAGCATGAGAGAGCAGCAGCTCCCAGGCTGCAGGACACTGCAGAGTTACACACTGGGAATGCAGGATTGGAAAATATAAAAGTTAAACCATAAGGCATCAAATTAACGAGTTTCACTTCCCCTTCTCTGACTGATGCAGAAGTTCTCAGACAACACACTGAATTCACACAGAATTCAATTTAAAACCAGATAATGCTGCAGAGGATGATTCCAAAATTAACTTAAACCCCCCCAACAACCCAAAGCAAGGAAAGGTGTCCTAAATGAACTCGTGGCCTTTGGTGAAAATCCAGCTTCATGCAGCTCCTTTGGCTTTTTAAAACCATCCTGGCATTGTTTTTCTAACGGCTTTGAGGCGATTGAGGTGCACACCTGGCAAGTGGAAGAAAATAATACTTCATTAATAAAGTGCACTGAGAAACAAAGGAAAACATGACATTATGAGCCTCAGGAACAGCACCTGCAGCACTGTGGAAAGCAGCAATATTTTGTCAGCCTTGCTTTAATGCTTGTGATCGAGAGGTCTAAAATCTGAAACCTAAAGAGCTGGTCCAGAGCTAAATCCCACCAAAATCAACGTGAGCCTTTCCATTGATTTCAGGGAGCTTGGACCAAGGCCAGGGGCGAGAGGACAAAGGCAGCAGCTTTAAAAATGCTGCACAAAAATATCTTGTCCTTTGTTCCAACGACCACTGCTGAGACTTTAAAGCCATGTCACGGTCCCTGACCAGGTGCTGAGGCTGTCCCTGGTTTAATCATGGTCATAATTTGGATTTTCCACCGTGAAATACACCCAGGCAATTTATATTAATAACTCATAGTAAAAATCATCACATGGAAACATCCTGCAGTCACGGAGAGAAAGCTTTGCTCCTTTCCAAGTCATACACTCGATAATGTTTCACTTGCAAAAAAAACCTAATAACTTTTTTAATAACAATCTGAGACAACTTTCAGCTGAGGGTTCTCCTGGAGAACACTCAGACTCCAAGAATAGGGGGTTTGGGTTAGAAAAATTATTACCAGTGCTGAACATTGTAAAACTGACATAGTTTCCAGAAAAGGTTGTAAACAAATTTATTAGGACCTTTTCTTCCGAGAAATACATTAAAAACAATCAAAGTAAAAAAAATTAAGTTGGCCACTGAGAAATGTGTCTAGACAAAGCTTCCATTATATGATTTAACAATCCCTGGCAAATGCTGCTTAAAGATAAAATTGGATTCCTGTCCAGAATATTAATACTTTTATTGCAGAAATATGTGTGTTTTAGAGATAAAAGTACATATTCATAGATAGATGATGAACATTGAAAATGGCCTGGAACATGGTTTGTTTTATCAGTGTTTCTCTCTGTCAAACAAGAAAATCATTGTTTTTCAGGTGGAGGCTTCTGATGAGGAGGAAGATTTTCTCATTTTTCAGACAAGGGCTTCTGTATTTCCATTTCAACCACTGTCAACACACATTGCTGAGGAGTTCCTGTGGCTGACACAAACAACTTTTGATTACAGAATCAGGAACAGCGCTCACAACTTTCCATTTCCAAACAACTCCACATAAATAGTTTGTAAGTTGAAGTTTGGGCAGAGCCAGAGCGAGCTCAGGAATACAGATATCAGCTTTATTGTGTTTGACTCATCTCGGTGCAGGATCCTGCTGGAAATAAAAATGTGACATTTTTCCAACATGACAGGAGAGAATTTGGAGATGTTTTCCTAAGCCAGACAAAAGGGAGGCACTGAGCATTAGATCAGCTCCTGTCTGTTTTCCAAGGAGGAGCGAGGCACCGTTTCATGTTTGGCAGCCAACTGCAGAACAGCTCCGTGCTCCACGTGGGGAACTGAGCCTCGTGCAAAACACAGCAAATACCTGTCCTCACTTCTCAGGAATCCTGGATCTTACACGAGGGGAACAAAAATTCACTGAGTTTCACAGAAAAATTCACTGAGTTTCATAGAAACATGGAATGGTTTTGGTTGGAAGGAGCTTAAAGCTCATCCAATCCCACCTCATCCATGGGCAGGGACACCTTCCACTGTCCCAGGCTGCTCCAAGCCCCGTCCAACCTGGTCTTGGGCACTGCCAGGGATCCAGGGGCAGCCACAGCTGCTCTGGGCACCCTGTGCCAGGGCCTCCCCACCCTCAGAGGGAAGGATTTACAGAAGATCAAACAAGTGGTTGAGTTCTTGTCTCTGAGCCCTCTGTCCCCAAGTGAAGAAATCACACCTCATTTTGGAGAAGCCAGTTTGAGCTACTTCGGTCTTTTGTGAGCTACAAGGTTAAACGAAATTATCTGGGATTTTCCAAAAGGAACTGGAGCCATGGCAACCCAGCTGGAAGGTGTGGAGTTGCCACCCCATCATCTCCCCTGAGAGTGGCTGAACTGAAGACTCCATCCAAAGGCAGAGGAGAGCAAAGGCTTTGTCCTGAGGCACAGCTGATAAAGTCTTTTAAAAGACTCTCGAGGAAACCAATCCTGCTTGGTAGCAAAGTGTGCCAGAGTGTGCAGCGAGAAATACATTTAGAAACCCAGTTCTGGAGAGCAGCCAGGGAGAGATAATGGCACCACTTGCCCCCAGCCCCTGACTATCAGTGCTGCACAATTCCCCGAGCAGGGTTTGCCGACTGCTTTGGATCAATCTGTTGTCAAAAGCGATGTCAGCTTCCTGCACTACACACAGCCTCCTGGGCATCCTCCCATCCCTTCCTAACTTGGTCTTCCAAGGGCTCGGACAGATAAAATTTGGGTAGAGACTTGATGGGATGTTTTTGTTTTTCCTTCAAAAATTAACATTTTATACGTAGAGGCCATTTCTGCCCGGTTCTTTCTCCCACAAACTCATTTTCCTCATTGCTTCAAACACTCCATATTCCAGTAACTGGTTTTTCAAACCTTCTACCAGGTGCTGGTACATTGTGTTCTCTCTCTGTCATTTCTCATTGTCATCTCATATCGTTCATCAAGGGATGAGAGGGAACGCTGTCTGCAGGCCGAGGAAATCATCCAATCTAACCCTGCCCCAGCTAACGTGTCACTTTTGGCCTCAGGAAAATCACATCATCAGGAGGTGACACAAGTGGCCTGGTATTGCCAGTTTCTCAATTTCTGAGTGCCTGGCACATTTTAAAAAGCTGGCCTTAGCTCAGCTGCCTCCCCCTCGCAAATGGAGATCCTGAATCCTCCCCGGATCACAAGAGAGAGTTAATATTTGTTCAGTGCTTTCAAAATGTTAAGTGCAACATGAGTGCTGAGCCTTATTACCAGAAATAATGGATGTTTGCTGCTCCAGCTTGTACTCTTCTGTGTAATCATTATTTGGTTTCTAATAAGTAACAGCTTTACCAGATTATAGTCCCAGAAAACATCTTTGGAAAATGATTCTAATTTTTACTGTGAGCTTGAACATGTGTCAGATTTAAACTCACAGATCTGTTGGAGTTGATAGAGTTAAACTTTATCGACTTTCTGGGAATGATTCATCCCTGACTTGTTTCATCCAGCTTTTTGTTTTGCCAGTTATATATGAATTTGTCAAAGAGTTTTGTAAATTGAGTTCATAATCTCATTTTGAGTGTAGATATCCAATATATGAAAAATGTACCGGTAAACACAAACAGAAAAAACCCACAACCACATAAACCCTTGTACTGCTGATTATTTACAGGTGTTGCAAAGAGGAACAGGTTGCCACAATAGTGAATTATAAGTTAACTTGTATTTTAGATTAATTTGTACAACCCTTTCCCTCAACTGCTTTAGGCTTGACTGTAAAATTTGCAAATATGTTCCTGAGTCTGTTGCTGTTCATGAGAATTAAAACCCAGTTTGTGCAAGGAACTGCTGAAAAATTAACTTTTGTGGGCTTTTGGAGTTAACAACATAACACTCACGTGAGTGAGGGTATCTTCCTCCTGTTAGTATTTTAGTTGGGAGTAAGTAAGTTTATTTAGATTTGGTGAAATATCAGGCTGCAGAGAGTTGGAGAAACCTGCAATTTCCAAGAGGATTTCAGCTGCCTCAGTCCTGCAGGAATGAACATCCTGGGAAGGGTGAGGGGTAACTAAAACCCTGCAGGGAAATATCTCATGAGCCAATGTCCAAAACACACAGTGCCCATCCAATAAAATGTCCTTAAGGTGATGCCTGAGATGGTTTTGATAGAAGATCTGCTCTTCATGTAAATGGTATTTATTCAGAGCACACAGTGATAGCACTGACCCACCATAAAACCTCTCTGAAGAATGTAAAACCTTGCACTCTGGCATGATCAGAAATCAGATTTCCCCCTTTTGTAGACATGGAGCTGCTTCCATTTATTGAGGCACTGTAAAGCACTTTTTATGATAGAGCACAGGATGAAATGCCAGGGTATAAACTGAGCTGTACCATAATAATCCCATCCTTCCAAAGCCACATCACTTTGGGAACCCCTGGGCATTTGTAAGATGTTCACACATTCGCATCTGAACATTCGACCCCTCTGATGCCCCCTTGTTCCTTAGATCACTTTAGGAACATAATTTAGGGAACAATCCCTTTCATTATGTACAGCCAAGCCCCATTTTTCAGGCTAAAACATAAACAGTTTAATAAAATCATATTACTTAATAAATTAGTATCTTCAGCTCCTTTCTGGACTTCTCTCTGAAGGAATAATTAATCACCCTTTAAATCCCTGATAGCCCCATAATCTCTGAATATAAAAATTCAAATGCAAGGAGGCAGAAACTGCTGATGGAGTCAGGAGAATGGAAGGAGAGATGCCCTCTTTAACCAACCCAAAGACCCTAAATCAGTGCAATGACTGCAGTGCCCGTCCCAGGAGCTAAATAAATTCAAATGTTGCCTTTGAACCCTTCTGCTGGCAAATGAAGCCCTGCATGCAGCACGTTGGGCATCCCAAATGGCATCCTGCTGGAAGAAAAGCTGAAGAAAGACCCAAAGATAATCAAAATGCTTCTATAAAAGTGAGAGGAGGAGGAGGAAAGATTACTGAGCACCCTTAAAAACACAGGGCAAAGCCTGGAACAGCACAGAACTTCCCTCCAGCTCTTGTCAAACTTTGTCCAGGTTTGTAAATGCCATTCCTTGGCTGTCTGAAGCCAACAGGAATGTCAAAGGAAATGCAGTTTTGGCTTCTTAATTCTCCCTGAAAGTTGTCCACTTTCACCTAGAAGAGACCCCCAAGTTAATCAGACACATATCAGGTATCTGCAAAGCCAAGGATAAAGTAATTTTTGTAACACAAACTCATAAATTTAATTTCATTTCCATTCTGATTCAGAGCAATACATTGTAAACCACAGCATTTATTAAAAGAGTCTTTCCAGCAGGTGTAAAAATCTCTTTATTTTGTGTACACCCAAACATGGAACATGCAGCCAATCACAGACACAGAGGTCATTCACCCCTAATGGAAATTACAGCAAAAATAGATGATCAGCAGCTGGAAAGGAAGCCATAACATTTCCAACAGAATATCCTTAATGCAAACAGAAAAGCCAAAAAGTTATTACATTATTCTTTTTATAAGTCCACCCATCTCCTCCTGGGAGGAATATTTCCAAGAAGAATTTGCATTGTGGGTGTACAAGAACTACTCCCGTGTTTTGTTTGAAAATGCTGAATTTACCTACAAGGCCTGTCAATGCAAAGAAATTACTACCAAAAACTGTGATATTTAACTGAGATGGAACAAAGATTCCCTCCGAGTAGTCATCTGCAATAAATATGAAACAAATATAGATTTTATCTGTACATTTATGGAATATCTCTCATTTATTGCAAATCTGTCTGAGGCAGGGCAGCAGCTCTGTTTCCATTCAGCCTTTTGAAAAGATGCTGTGACAAGAATTTCAAACATCATTCACGGCCAAATGCTGCATTTGGGTTTCTTGGAACTCAAAAACGCAAAGGAATGTTCCTTTGCTCCAAGAGAAGTGTCTCCAATGCTGCGTGATGCGTGTAAAAAATCAGATGAGAACCCCAAGAGCTGACATAAGGATGTGATAAAACTTTCTGGTTTTATGGAAAGAAGCATTTTTCAGTTTCCTCTTAATAAATGAAAAACATACATGCACAGTGTAAAGAAATATATTATGCCTAAGCATGTAAAATATGTCAGCTTGAACATTTTACAGTTTAATGAAAAATGGTTTTTTCAGGAGAATCGTTTATATTATGTTTGCTGGAGAAAAAAAAAATCTTTTATTTTCTCCATATCACGGTCCAAAAATTACCATTTTTTCCCTAGCTGTAAAACCCCAGCACTGGGATATTTATGCTTTGCAAATTAGAAGTATTTTTTACTGGCTATCAAAATTTAAATGGCATTAGCTCTGCTTGTAACACGTTTTCATGAAAATGAGAATGTGGGAAGCAGTAAAATGAATATAGACCCTCATCAGTAGCAGTGAGGCTTTATGGTGGTCACGGGATCAGCTGTGTAATATTATGTTATTATGTAATATCATGTTACAGATCATGATCAGACAACAGCACAAACCTCTTCTTTTTCACTTCAACCTCTTCTTTTCCAACACCAATTTTGCTATTGAATGGATTTAATACATAGAAGTTACAAGTAATTTTTTAACTTTTGTTTTATTGAACCTGGTGCTTCCTGCCTTAGGCTTGTACTTGATCTTTGGTGTCTATATAATTCTCATTTAATGCAGATATAGATGTAAGCTGGGACTAAGGAGTGCCAATCTAGGTGAGAATTTAATTTAACTCTTGGTTAGCACCTGAAAGAAGCTTGGCAGCAGCACATTTCTCATGAAGGGAAACACGAGTGCCCCCTTGGCCTCCCTCAAAACAAAAAAAACACATTTCAGCTCTGAACCCTGAGGCCCAGAAAGGACAGGCTGCAGCAATAGCTCATTTATTAACTAATTACAGCCATCTGCAGGTTTAAATTAACATCACTGTCCTGCTCTGTGTCCCCTGCTCACACCCTGGACCTGCAAAGCCACCAGGAACTGATTCCTGGTTATCAGTGATGTAAATGAAAAGTTAATCAGCTTCCAGATTTACAGATTGTTCCAGTAATAGCCTTAAAAATCCCTAAAGCACCTGAGGCCCGAGCAGCTCTGGCAGTTTTGCTGCATATCTTTAGGAGCACCACAAAAATAATGTACCAATTGTATAAAAGGGTGAAACATTCACAGCTGGAAATAAATATTATTGCTTTCCACTTCCCCTGGTGTGGGAAACCAAAGGTGATTATAGGCACAGAGCGAGCAAGTCCAATATTTCAATTCACTTTGATTTACCTCAGGAAAATAAAGGTGTGAAATCAAAGAGCTCCCTTGTAAGCTGTCTTCGGGAAGGCTCTAATCATTGATCCATTAAGGATAAAGAGGACAAGCCATGACTTTGAAAACCTTTTGATGTCCTCACTCCCAGGCAGAATGCAAAAGGTGCAGGAGTTTGCTCCATCACAGTGCCCCCAGGATTCTGCAGGACATGAACAACAAAATCTGGAATAGTTTGAACATGTGATGGCCTGAGAAACTCATCCCAAGGGTGGGAAAAGGGAAGGTACACGGAAAAAGGAGCAGACTGCTTCAGGTGTCAGTACTTGATCTCAAAACCTGAGAGTAAAAATGCTGTTGCAGAAACTGGTTCTTTGCCATCCACACAACACAAGAAAATAAGGAGAAAAAAGATTCAACCCTGCACCTATTTTAATCCTTAAATTTGTGCTATGGGGCTTCTTCCCCTTTGGCAGAGGACTAATCCTACCAAATGACAGCCAGTCAGACATTTCACTTATCTTTGTTTCTTTTAAGTGTTATCCCTCTGCTGTTGCTTGACTTTTATACACTTTTCTATTTCCTAAACACGTTTTAAAAGCTTCTGTTTTTAAATCAAGATCCTGGATGTCTCCAAGACTACAGGGACTGGGAACAGGAAGTTCATTTCCCTTGCTCATTCGTTTGTAATCACTTATTCCACGCTTTAATTAGCCAGGAGATGCTAGATTTGGACAAGATTTTGGACTTAGGTCTAGAAATTAGAAGGTTTATGATCTTTATACTCCAAGCCCCAATGTCCAGCCTGGTCTTGAACACTGCCAGGGATCCAAGGGCAGCCACAGCTTCTCTGGGCACGCTGTGCCAGGGCCTCCCCACCCTCCCAGGGAACAATTCATCCCTAATATCCCCTCTGGCAGTGGGAAGCCATTCCCTGTGTCCTGTCCCTCCATCCCTTGTCCCCAGTCCCTCTCCAGCTCTCCAGCCCCTTTAGGATCTGGAATTGGCTCTAGGGTCTCCCCTGAGCCTTCTCTTCTCCAGTGAACACCCCCAGCTCTCCCAGCCTGGCTCCAGAGGGGCTCCAGCACTCGGAGCAGCTCCGTGGATTCTTCTGGACTCGCTCCAGCAGCTCCACGTCCTTCTGATGTGGGATCCCAGGGCTGGAGGCAGCTCTGTGGGTGGGGTCTCACCTGCGGGGAGCAGAAGGACAGAATTCCCCTCTTTTGTACTGCCCACGGTGTGGGATCAGTCCAGGACTCGAGTTTTTTCTCACACGTGGCCGGGGCATGTCCAGCTCTCACCCACCAGACCCCCAAATCCTTCTCCCAGGGCTGCTCCATCAGTTCATCCCAGCCTGGATCGGTACCGGGGGATTTCCCGATCCAGCTGCAGCACCCGCACCTGGCCTTGTTCAACCTCATAATGCCCTCAGAGCCCCACTCCTCGTGCTCCCAGCTCCCGCACGGCAACCTCCAAACTACCCTGCTCCAACTATTAAACACTCCCCAAAACTCTGTTTAAAGCCGCATCTCCGGCTCGGACAGAGCCAGAAGCGCCGGCTTTGCGCAGGCAGAAACTTCCCGGCACAGCACAGCCGGGAGCACCTGGGGCACAACCGGGGAGAGGCGGGGAGGCACCGGGGACACAACCGGGAGCACCTGGAACACAACCGGGGAGA
>VWZT01016996.1:177959-195234 GCA_013397055.1 Pachycephala philippinensis | reverse complement strand
ACCCCCCGGCCGCGGCCTCCCCGTCCCTGCCCGGCTCCGCGCTCCACTCCGCGGCCGGGATGTCCCCCGGTCTCCCCCGGTTCCTACTCCCCCATCCCCCGCCCGGCTCCTCCTGGCTCCCAGGAACTCGAGGAGTTGTCCGGGCACGCCGTGCCCCGCTGAGAGAAGTTGCCTTTCCCCTGCGCTCCGCTGTGTTTGTGGCTCCCCGAGTGAAGCCGCTCGGAGTTGTTTTCCCGTCAGTTCCTTCTCCCCGCGCTGGCGGGATGCGCTCCCCAAGCCGGCTGCTTTGGAGCCCACCCCGTGCCCTGTGTGCTGTCCCTCCATGGGAGGTTTAAGGACGATCTCCGGGCTCTGCAGGGAGTGTGATGTTCATACAGATGAGGGGTTCCCCTGCGCGCCGGGATCCATTTCCTACTCCGCTCCTTCCGTCCCTCTCGAACAGAGGGGGATTGTTCCCAGCTGGTGGCTAAAACATCCCCCTTGTAACTAAAAAGGACCAAATCCCGGTGAGGTTTGGGCAGGGCTGTGCCGAGAGGGCCCATCTTGAGTTTAAAGATGTTGCGTTTTGTGCAAAAGGTTTTATTTCGGGCTTGCGGTGCAGAAAACTTTACTGGTGTGAATGAGCGTTTGTCTGGGGGAAGGAAATAATAAATCTGACTGCTCAACTTGGAAACACGAATTCAATGTCCACCCCAGTTCTTGGGCTGGATTGATTGTGAAGAACAACTTTTCATAGAAACCCAAAGCTAACCTCATAAACAAAGAGAGCAGGAAGAAGGGAGTTTCAGGGTCTGAGTAAAACCTAAGTGAATCGTAGGAATTAATTTTGAATTCTGTGTGCGTGTCCCTAGAAAACCACAGCTTGACTTTTAAAAATTACTAGTGAATCCCGGTTACAGTGTGTGAGACCCGTGGGTTATTCCAGCGCTGAGGATGCAGGACGAACGCAGGGAAGCTGAAGTGCAGCTGATGGCAGTCGCTGGTTAAGTTTACAAATTATTTGCCTGGTGGTGTGGGATGGGTATTTTGGAATGACCGAATTGTCACATAGGGTAAGCTGATGTTACAACCCAGAGACACTCGAAAGCCGGTTCCTCTTTCACAGGAACTCCGTGTCTGTGGTGGGCCCGGCCCGGCTTTCCAGGAATGGCTTGAAATTGATGTGAAAAGGACAGGAGAGAAAAGTGTGAAATAGACTGATTGTTTTATAATGTGTACTTGGATCTCTGGTGTGGGGGCTTGCGTGTGTAGTAAGAGAAGGGGATTTAAATGTAATTTAAGAATAAAAAACCCTGTCTCCCAGTTTGAAAAAGCACAAGGTGATGTGCTTAGTTGGTATTTTGTGTTTGTGTCCACTGCTCTGCAGAGAAGTTTGTCATGGTTTTATAATACGTTTGTGTTTCTCTGATAGTTCGTTTTCTTTTTCCTGCAAGGAAGCTGAGATCCTCACCAAACTGGGGAATTTCTCAGCTGAATCACAGAGGTGTGAGCATTGAAAGTGGCTGTAGTGTTGCACAGAGATAAAATCAGATTTAGAACTAATTGAATGTTGGATTCATTGGCCTGTGCTGTTCTGTTAGGTGCTGCTTTGGGAGGGGTAGCTTCTTTTTGGTGTCCTCTTCAAGAAAATGAATATTCAGCTTGGTTATATGTGTTCTATGGACCTTAATGTTGTTAAGAAAGGGTGCTGTGAGTTTTCTGATGTTTTATTTTTTGCTGCTGGTGAATGCTGGAGGTTGTGGAGAACTGATGCAAGAGTTGTGTAGTCCCAAACAGAAGTGGAGAGGGCACTGTTAACCTGAAAATTCGGACATGGGAATACTTTTCTTCCTGTTTGCAATGACCAGTTGTGGAGGCTGATGGTGACTCAGTATTGTCTGACAGTGAGGAAAATCCCTAATAGGAATGCTAACGGGACCTAGTGAAACATAATGTACAGTGCTTTGTGTGTCTCATCAATCCATGCAAATATCCCAAAAGGATGGTGCCAGACTCATTCTGGTGGTGCCCAGTGACGGGATGAGGAGTAGTGGCCATGAACTAAGCCATGAGAAGTTCCACCTCAACACGAGGAAGAGCGTTCCATGAAATGTGGCAGAGCTCTGGAACAACTGCCCAGGGAGGATTTGGATTCTCCCCCCTCTGGAGACATCCCAACCCACCTGGATGTGCTCATGTGTCACCTGCTCCAGGTGGGATGGACTGGGTGATCTCCAGAAGGGCTTTCCAACCCCAAATATTCTGGGATGCTGTGTGCAGGCTTCCCCAGAGCAGAAATATCAGGAAGGTGTGTGTTGTGGTTATGTTTGTTATGTCCCAGCCGTGGGAGCTCAGAAATGTACATACATCTCTATAAATGGAGATGTGTATATATGAAATATGCACATGTGCTTATCTAATACATTTATATCCTTTTTCCCCCTTCTCTGCTATACCCCTGTGCACAACAGAGTTCTCTTAACATCTCGAGACCTGAAGATTTGCTGGCTGTGGTGCACCTGGGATAAATTAAGCCTGTAATGAAAGCTGATAGGACACAGGTGTGTTAAGGAGTGCTCCCTCCCATGGCACAGTGGGATTTGGGGACACAGGTGTGTAAGGAGCACTCCCTCCCATGGCACAGTGGGATTTGGGGATGCTCTGGATGCCCTGCACTCTGTAAAGTGAATTTGCTGCCCCAAGCCTGTGTGCAGAGGCATTCTGAAAGCTGACAGGACACAGGTGTGTTAAGGAGTGCTCCCTCCCCATGGCACAGTGGGATTTGGGGATGCTCTGGATGCCCTGCACTCTGTAAAGTGAATTTGCTGCCCCAAGCCTGTGTGCAGAGGCATTCTGAAAGCTGACAGGACACAGGTGTGTTAAGGAGTGCTCCCTCCCATGGTGCAGGTGGGATTTGGGGACACAGGTGTGTAAGGAGCACTCCCTCCCATGGCACAGTGGGATTTGGGGATGCTCTGGATGCCCTGCGCTCTGTACAGTGAATTTGCTGCCCCAAGCCTGTGTGCAGAGGCATTATCTCAGCAGGCAGTCGAGAGCGTGACTCAGCTCCGCTTCCTGAGAGAGTTGAGGGCTCGTGCAGGAGGAATGGGTGTGGATCTAATGGGATAATACGGATATTAAATTAACATATGGGGAGCCACGCGGAACAGGAACACGAGCAGCTTCATTGGAGAAGCTTTCCCTCCTCCCAGTGCTGCCCATCCCTGTCCTTCGTCTCAGTCCTGCCTTTCATCCCTGCCCGGAGCTGGTGGGGAGGAGTGTGGTGGTGTGGAGGGGACCCACGTGGGTGTGTGGCTTCCTCCACGGGGACACCAGAGGCTTCCTGAGAGCTGTTGGTGTCCCCTCGGTGTCACAAAGTGGCCCTGGAGCTTGGCTGCTCAGTGTCACATTCCCCGCGTTTAGTGTGATGTGAAATTTGTAATTTTGGTGTTTTTCCTTCTGCCAGGAGAGAAGGGATGGAAAGAGCTGCTTTGGGAAGTCGGGGGGGCCTGACCCTGAGATGGTGCAAAGTGGCTGTGGCAGCTTCCAAATCCTCCTGAATTCTGCTGTTCTTTGCCCCTTTTGGGCTGAGAACTGCAGTGAGAGTAGAACTGGTGCTGCTGTGGTGACTGCAAATACTGTGTTTAAAATGCCTCTGTGTCCAAAACTTTGTGTCCATATGGAGTAATTAGACCACTGCTGTGGTAGTTTAATCTTTTTTTTTTTTCACTTGAATAAATGGTGAAATAGAAAATGAGTGCCACGTGCCCTTGGATGGTCAGATGGAAAAGGAGAACTCCCAATTATAGGGCTTGAATCCCCATCCCTGGAGGTGTCCAAGGAATGCCTAGATGTGGCACTCAGTGCTCTGGGCTGGGGACAAGGTGGGAATTGGACTGGGATTTGATGGTCTTGGAGGTGCTTTCCAAATTCAGCGAGCTCCAGTACTTTTGTTTGTTCCTGGTGAGTTTCTGTTGTACATCCCAATGTGGCAAATGATAACAAGCCTGATTTTAGATTGGGTCATTGGCCACGCTTCATAATTTGGGTGTTTTAGTGCCTCTCTGAGATCGGGATAGCTTTTCCCAAGGTGTTTATGGAAGTACCTTCAAACCAGGTACATAGAAATATATGTATTTTAATATTATTATATTATATTATTATTTAAGGAATTGGTGGACTAAGAGGTGATACAGTGATCATGATCTAAAAGTTTTGCAGCTGAGTTCTGCTCTTGCAATGTCTCTTTGAGTGTGGGGATAGGAATTTGGTAAGAGGAATGCTGGTCAAAGCCCAGGAAATCCTCCAGCCGAGCACTGCTGCTTCTCTTCTGCTGCCCCAGGGAGGACTGTGGTGCTTTAGGACAGATGTAAGGCTTTTGTGGGACCCTGGAGTTACAGTCCAGGCTGTGGTGGTACCTGGAGACTCTTGTTCAAGATGATGACCTTGTGCATATTTGTGCCTTAGAGCAGGGAAAGAAACATTTTAAGGAAATAGAAAAAGATGCATCTTAGGAATGCATCGGAGTGATTTTAGTGCTGCTGTGCTGTGGGGTTTGGGGCTGCCTGGCAGGACAGGTGACTGCTGTTGGTGACAGCAGGGCCGTGCTGTGGCACATCCCAAACCCATGGAGTAAAAATGGAAAGGTAAAACGTCCCTGGAAGCTTTGCTGCTGCATTGATCAGTGTATTGGAGTGAGCACATGCAGATTCAGTTTCCTAGAGATAACATTCCCCATGGACACCTGGATTAGGGTTTTATTTGTTACATCCCTCTGCTGGGAGGAAAGGCTGAGAGAATTGGGATTGTTCAGCTTGGAGAAGCTTTGGGGTGACCTCATTGTGGACTTGGAGTACCTGAAGGAGCCAACAAGAAAGACGGAGAGAGACTCTGCAAGGGATGGAGTGACAGGACAAGGGGAGATGGCTTTAAAATGACAGAGAATAGGTTTAGATGGGAATATTGGAAAGAAATCCTTCCCTGTGACGGTGCTGAGGTCCTGGCACAGGGTGCCCAGAGAAGCTGTGGCTGCCCCTGGATCCCTGGCAGTGCCCAAGGCCAGGTTGGATGGGGCTTGGAGCAGCCTGGGACAGTGGAAGGTGTCCCTGCCATGGCAGGGGTGGCACTGGATGGGCTTTATTAAACCTTCCAACCCAAACCATTCCATGATCCTATTTCACAAACCCTTTAATTCCCTGCTTGCTGAGGGGATGCATTTCCGTGCTGCCCCATCCCTGGCATCCCCCGAAGCAGAGGGAAGGGGCTGGGAGGTGGAACACACCTCTTCCTGCAGGAATGACCTGAGTTTGACTGCAGGCACGGGCTCGGCTGCTCCCAGTTTACTCAGCAGCCACGATTGTTCTCTGTCAATAAACACTTGTTGCAAACAACAGATTGGAGAGGGATAAAGATACCAGATAAGTGGAAGCGATCTGGGCTCCTGTTTGTTTTCATCCAGGCCAGCGACAACATTACAAGCTGGGATTGTTCTGAGAAATGATTCCTGATGGGATTTTCCAGGATTTTTTTTTTTTTTTCCTCATGGAGCACAAACTGACTTTAGTAGGTAGCCAGCTGCCTATGGCCATAATACAGAGCTTTTATTTAACAAAGGAAGTTTTCAGTCAGTTTAGGGGATTTTCAGCTGTTAATTTTACTCTTGTTCCTAGAAGATAAAAGGGGAGGTAGAAAACGAGTGAGGTTTTACACTTTACATGTCACAAAGGTATGGCAATGACAGTAGTCACTGGGGGTTGATTTAAGGTGTTTGGTTTGGTGTTTCCATCCCTGGAAGTGTCCAAGGCCGGGCTGGATGGGATTGGAGCACCCTGGGATAGTGTGGAAGGTGTCCCTGCCTACCACAGGGAGTGGGACTGGATGGGCTTTAAGGTCCCTTTAACCCAAACAATTCTGGGATTCTCTGATTTCAAGTAGCACCTTGGTGGGTTTTGTAATTATCCCTTTATCTGTTATATTGTAAATGCCTGACTTAGGTGCGCTCAAACAATGCTAATTTTGGGCTGTTTGCCACACTTGGCACAGGTTTCTTTGTGTTACAAAGGCATCTTCCTTTCAGGGAAGGGGAAAATAAACTGGAGGCAACTTAAAGTCAAACCTTCTCCAGGAAGCCCCTCCGTCAGCTTGCAGCTACAGGAATAAGGCTTGGGATGATTTTTCCTTTAAATTTTGGTGTGTCTGGAGTTTGTCCTTTGCTTTGTCTGATCCCTCAGTGGTCCTGCAAGACTGAAATCCAATACTCCTGTTAAATACCTGTGGATGTGTCCAACTGCAGATAAATAGTGGGGCTGGCTCCTGTTAATGAATGGAAGCTCCAAGAAGGAACTGCCTCTAATCCAGTTGTAAATGTTTACTCCATCAAAGGTGTCAGTTTTGCCTCTCCCCTTTGACTTTCTGCAGGTCCAAAACTTTCTCAAAATCCTCAGTGGAGCTGCTCCTTCCTGTGGGTCTTCTTTGGCAGGGAGGTGGGCCACTGACAAGTCAGATTTTTTTTTTTTAATTAAAAGCATTTTAAATTCTATTTTCTAGCCTGTGGTGGCCCCCAAGGCTGTTCTGACAATACTAATTTTCTGAGTAAGGTTTTAATGAATTCCTTAATGAGTTATAGGAATGCTTTCCTCCTTTAGCTTGGAGGGGGGGGAATTGAAGTCATGCCCTATCTAAACAAAAAAAAAAGTTCAATAAGAGATAATTCATGTAATTCTAAAACTGTATCTCCCTTTTCAGACTATAGTTGTGAAAACATTTATATATTTAGAGTGTTATCTGCCCGTGTTTATGTAATTTGTGCGTTAAATCTGATTTCTGGTGTAAAGATTTGTTACACAAGAAGCAGCAGTCGCTGCCTTTCAGTTTCATCAGCAAAAATATGAAGTATCTCTGGAAATATTTTTCTGCTCCATATAGCTTTGTAACTAAACTGAAATAATTGCATTGAGAACTATTATGTGTAATCATGTACCATATACGTGACAAAACAAACAGATGGATGAAGAACTGAAGCAACTATTGGCTGCCATACATGAATTTTGGGGTTTTTTTGTATGAGATTTTTTAGCTCTGCTGCTTTATTTCGAGTGCTGCTTATATTATTTCAGCACAGCCCTTTTTAGAACATGTTTGCAGAGGGTTTTGGTGGCTGATTTTGCCGGAGGGTGTTGGAGTAGCAAAATGTCTTTGTGTTCCCCAGTAGAAAATACCAACGAGCAAGTGGTACAGGATTTGCTGTGTAATTTCTGAACGGGAATGGCAGCAAAATTGTACATAATCAATGTTTGTGCTTGTAGGCACTTGAGTTTTTGAGGCACTCTGTTTGTACATCCCTGCTCTTGCAGTAGCTCTGCCACTTTCATGGATGTGCTGCACGAATTATTGGATATTGAGGTGGAAAACCTGCCAGGCTGAGCTGGGTTTGGGGGTTTTGGGAAAATCCTGGTATCCCAGAGGAGTCTCAGGTGGGGAGGGCATCAGTGGGAGCATCAGGAATTGTCTCTTTTGAGGAGGAACTTCATGGAGGGGGCATCAGGAATTGTATTCCTTGAGGAGGAACTTCATGGAGCTCCCAGCAGCTTCTGGCAGAGCTTCCTGGAGCATTTGGAAAATTTGGCAGTGCAGGTGGGCATTTGGGGCTGGAGGGAGCACGGAGCCTCTGAAATACCTGAGAGCCTCCTCGGGCATGCAGATGCCTTCTGGAAGTGCAGCCTGAGGTGTTTGTGTTTGCTCTGCCTTCCTTGTCCTGCTTATCCAAACAAAGCATGGAAGTGCTGGCGTCACCGGGCTCGGGGTTGGATGGAATAAAATAACATCTGTGCAGGGAATGGGGCCCGAGTGTCCCGGGAGGAGGGAACCCAGTGAGGCCACACTGCACCCAAACCTCTCTAAGACCTTCAGCTGTGCTCTGTTAGGAGGGTTTTCCCTGTTTTTATACATGGAATAAAAAGGAACAAACAGAATTAAGGGAGAGCATGGCAAACCCTGGTGCTGCTGGGAGGGGGCAGAGGTACAGGATCACGGAAAGCTCCACTCTCACCTGTCTCCAGCAGCTTCCCTGCCTCCCAGCTGGTGCTTTAGCCTTTAGCATCCTCCTAATGGTGCCAGCTGGTCTGCAGGAAAAAATGTTGGCAGCAGGGAATGGTTCAGGGTGTGGAGTTGGGTGCTTTTATTGAGGAGCCGCTTCACGCAGAGCGTGCGTGTACCAGGAATGAAGTGGAAGCAACTGGGAATATAAAAAGTCCTCCTGTAGTAGACCCTGCCACAGGAAATCTCCTGTGCTGAGCCAGATGGAAGCTGTTGATGAGAATTGGAGTTTCTGAGTCTTGAGGCAGATGGTGAATGGCTCAGAAGGACGCTTGCTTTCAGAAAAATCTGCTGTGCATATGACTCCAGTGAGCAAACCCTGCCCCTGCCACGGCTGGGGATTATCAGGGCACGGGCTTGGAATGCCCTATAAATGCTGTCCTCTGAAGGAGGGCTTGCACTGCAGGTTAGGGACTGAGGTAGGGTGAAATGTGTCACTTGGGCCAGGAAAGTTATAGATAAGGGCCTGTGGGAATGCTTCTGTTAATAAATATGAGGTTAATCTCTCAAAATGGGAGCGTATGGGTAAAAATGAACATCAAAATGGCAAGAAGTAAATCTTTAATTATTGTTTTGTCAGTAATGGAAAGAGCTAAAAGAGGATGTGTCTGGCAGCTCTCGTTTGATTGACTTTGACTTTTTCCTCACACATTTACATCTGAACATCCAACCCCTCTGAAGACCCCTTGTTCCTCAGATCACTTTCAGCAGCACAGTCTGAAGGAACAGAATTTAGGGAACAATCCCGTTCATTATGTACAGCCAAGCCCCATTTTTCAGGTTGAAACATGAACAGTTTAATAAAATCATATTACTTAATAAATTAGTATCTTCAGCTTCTTTCTGGACTTCTCTCTGAAGGAATAATTAATCACCCTTTAAATCCCTGATAGCCCCATAATCTCTGAATATAAAAATTCAAATGCAAGGAGGCAGAAACTGCTGATGGAGTCAGGAGAATGGAAGGAGAGATGCTCTCTTTAACCAACCCAAAGACCCTAAATCAGTGCAATGACTGCAGTGCATGTCCCAGGAGCTAAATAAATCCAAATGTTGCCTTTGAACACTTCTCCTGCTTTGGGGTGCTGTGGGAGAATTATTGTTCTTTTGCATTGATCTGTGGCTCATTTGTAGCTTTAATATAAAAATAATGCTAACACTCAAGCCTTTGTCTAACACGAGGTAGTGGTGATGTTACCTGGTGTCCACCCTCTTTTTTTTTTCTTTACATCTCTTATTTTGTCCTTACACACAAATTCCCACCAATTTTCTGCAGGCATCACCTGTTGCCTTGTCCTTCCTGCTGGAATTCCTTCCTTCCAGCTCACTGGCTACCACATTTTCCCATTGTTGTGCCTCCTCAGTCCTGCCTTATTTTTTCTTGCCATGACTGGTAGGTGTTGGTGTTTCCATCAATCCATCACCTTCCTGATGCTTCTTTGACCAAGAATCTTGGGTGAAGAAGGCTTGAGAGCCTGTTTTATTTCCTCCTCTGAGCCTGGTGTGTCTTGTGAGTTTGGTTTTTGTTTTTTGATTTTTTTTTCCTTCTGTCGATTGATCTCTGAAGTTTCCAGTGTGAAGGGTAAATGGTGTGACTCGAACTGGTTGTAAAAAAAAGTGGTTTGTGGCTTTTTTTTTTAAATTTTGGAGTTATTTTGGCTTCTGTTTCCAATTAGAGTTAGTCTGCAGAAGGTGTGTGTGTTTGGTGGGGCAGTATCCAACTCTGTCCCTCCCTGCCAGCCTGTCAGCAATATTGGTGTAGCTGCTGACAGTCTGTGTCCCACCTCTGTCACCTCTGTGTCACTTCCCCTGGGCTGTTCTGAGCTTTTTTTGGTGCTGCTCACTGGAAATTGGGCATAAAAGAACCAAAACTTTCTGTCCTGGACTTCCCAGGCCATGGCAGGAGTGTGCACAGGAGCAGCTCAGAATTCCTGGAGCACTGAGACTGCCTCACAAACACCTGGCATTGACTCCTTTCTGAAATTACCTTAGTGACAGCAGATAAAGATCCTTTTTCCAGAGATTTCAGTCATGGAGCTTTTTTAGTGAGAAAACAGTTCTTGAAGTGGCTGGAGATGAGAACAGATTTTTTTGTGGTGCGGAGGTATTTCTTGGACAGTAGTTTCTGTAGTGGGTGAGTCAAACGGGACAAAACACCAACCCCAAACTTTTTGATGCAGAGCCAGATATTCTTTTGGTGTTTGTTACACTACACTTTGTTTATTTGTATTTGTTGGTCGTGTTCTTGAGCGTTTGACTGTAGCTAAGACTCTAAAAGGATTAAAAAAGCACATTAGATGTTTAGCTGGGTAATAGGGACATCTGCAGTTAGATGGGATTGCTTTAATGCCATTGCTGCCTTAAAGAGCTCCAGGAGGTGCTTGTGGCTGAGGGAATTTTTTTGTAAGGCCTTGATCTGTCTCTGAAGTGCTGATTGTGGAAATTGGACTTTGGAGTCTGTCTGGTCTGGTCCCTCTCGTGCTGAATCCCAGTTTTGGGATGTGGATGGAGGTGGTGCTTAGGCGAGATGATGGCAAAGGCTCGGTTAAACCAGTGCTGCAGCCCCAAACTGGGAATGGGGTCCCATGGGGTGGGGCAGTCCCCGTCCCTGGAAGCATCCAGAACACGTGTGGATGTGGCACTTGGGGACATGGTTTGGAGGTTACCCAGGCGCTGGGTTGGTGGTTGGGTTTGATGATCTTGGAATCATTAAGGTTGGAAAAGACGTTTAAGATTAGCAAAGCGTTTTTGGGAAGAGTATCCCAAAAGACCTTTAAGATTAGCAAAGTGTTTTTGGGAAAAATATCCCAAACCATCTTTGAGAATCAGTTGAGTCTTCAAGGAGTGACTAAAGTATCTGACTTTGAGCTCTGTGGGGTAGGAATTCTGATTCCCAAAAAATAAAGACTGGATATAGCCAGATAAGCACATTTTAGTGAAGACTTGAGAGAATTACTCAGTTATGGTGCTGCTGACATTGTTGGAAGTTTTGTGTGGGTTCAGCTCTGGTTTGATTTTCCAGTTGAATGTGTTCTTGAAGTGATTTATTAAGGGATTTTTGTCAATCACTTGTGCTGCAGAGGAGGCCTCTGTTTATTTACTGGGCTGTGATGAGTGATTGAACTGGTTCAGATTTTTGCCTTAAACACAGAAAGTACAGTTTGGGCTTCCTGCAACAGCTGCAGTTTCCACAGTTAGAGCACACAAAGGTGAACGTGTTCTTGGCTGAAAACCAGGAGTTTTAATACTTTTAGGGCTTGAATATTTAAAATATTAGGATGGCTGCAATCTTTTACAGTCTGGGTGTGATGCCATTTATAACACAGCGTGCTGATCTGGGAGCTGTTGTTAAATCAAAGTATAAACTTTTAAGGCCAGGAATTCATGTATTATATTTGTAAAATGCTGTCTTGATGCGTCCGTAACATTTACATAACAAGCGTGGAAAATATAAAATAGTTTTGTGGAGGGGAACTGGAATAATTGCATGCCAGCTTAGGTGTTGAGGAGATGGGTAGTGACAGCATTGAGAAATACCTGGGTAAACTTTGGGAAAAGTAAAATATTGGTGATTATTAATGAAGTCTTGAATTCTACAGTTGTGTTTCCCTTGTTGCTGCATCTCCTATTGGCAGGGTTTGTGTTGGTACCTCTGCATGCAGCAGCACCCTCTTGCTCTTGGGCCACTCATGGAGCAAGAAATGTTTTTAAAGTTTAAACTGATTCTCTCCAGAATGCTGAAGGCTGCTTAGCAAGAGGAGCAAGTTAGATTCCTCCAGGAAAATGGCACAAATACTCCCCCCACCTTTTCCAACACTGCTGGGCGGTTCTGGTGTCTCAGAGGATGCTTTCACCAAACTTATCCAGTGCAAATGTGTGATGATTTATATATCAAAAATGAGCTGGTTTGCTGGACATGAATTGAGTGTGCAGAGTGCTGGCTCTCATTGGTTTGGTTTTTTAACAGCTCTGTTTTGAGGTAGAGGTCCTGCAAGTGGAGAGGAGTTGAATAGTTGAGAAATAACCACTAATTTTAGATTAATGCCATATTTTTTCAGCAAGGGAAGCAAATGTTTGAAGGTGAAAGTTACTGTCCAGTCTAGCGCAAACTTGTGCTGCCTGTTGGAGCTTTCCAAATAGAGACACTGGAGCAGATTTTGGGAATAGTGGCAGGGAAATGTGTCCCCTTAAGCTGCTGTCTCCAGCAGAGCAGTGCTAGGAACAGCACGGATCTGCCCCTTAGCCAGGAGCTGGCTCTGCCCTCCCTGGCTGCCAGCGGGCATGTGCTGGGTGCTAATGGCTCACCCCTTTTCAGGGAATTCTCCGATTGGTGCTGGGAAAATAACCTGCCAAAAGGGGGGAAGAGTAATCAAAATACTCCCTTTTTTATAGCGAGTTACTGCTGGGGTAGTGGCACCTTAGCCACCCTCCTGGCATTAGTATGTGACCATCAGGGTGTTTTTAAAATACATTTTCCGTGGATGATTATGCTTGGGAAGGAAGGAGTTACGGCTTTGAACTATTCTGAATTAACAAGGGCTATTTTGAGGCTGAGGGCAGTGAGGGAAGTAGGTATAAGGGTTGTTTTTGATGTGTTTCAGTAGGCTGAGGGGTGCCTTAGCAGTGGGGAACCAAGTTCTCACCTGGGAATTCCTGTGGACGTCTGAGATAGATTACTGAACTACATCAACTTTAAATATTAATTTATTACACTGTATATATTAAAAATCATTGATTAATTTAAATAATAATCATTAAAAAAAGAGTTGGACTTGATGGTCCTTGTGGGTCCCTTCCAACTCAGAATATTCTGCAGTTAGACTAGAAAAGGCCTTAGAATTATTAAATAACCTTGTGCTAAAGTGAGTTGTGGTGAATATACAGGTGAGTTCTTACTGGGCCAGAAGTGTGGAGCTCAGTGTCTGGAAGCAGAGATTTAGGGTCTCCCTCTACTCTGGTTTTCCCCACGTCCCAGAAGTCTGTAAATTTATGGAGTAAAACGTGATGCTGGGTCTTCAATGAACAGTGGGACTATATCATTACTTTTCCTTATGTCTTCCGCAGTGAACACAAAAATTGGTGTGGGTTCAAAGGATTGCCCTGAGGTGGGAAAAACGGAATTACAGGGATATGAGCTCTCTCTGAGAGCTGCCCCAGAGCTGGTGGAAGGGGCTGGTGCTGAGAGGGAGCTGGACAGTGACCCTTTGTTAGGGCCAGTGGCCGAGCCAAGTCGGCTGGAAGCGGCCCGGAGCATGTGATTGCCCCTGGTTTGGAGAAAAACAATTTTTCCCTGTTTTTGCAAAATGCTGCTCTTATCTTGTGCTGCGTTCAGCGCTGTTTGACTCGCTCCCATGGTGACGTTTTCCCCCTAATTCCGGTGTGAGGTGCAAATTCAGGAAGAGCGTCGCTGATTTCCCATTTCTGCTGTGGCCTGGCTGTTTTGGGAGAGAGGGGGAAAGTGTTGGTGGGTCAAACTGGGACTTTCAGCAGGTCATTCCTCTCCCTGGGTGTTCTTCTGGGGAAAGCAGAACACGTTCCTCAGGGATTCTTTGACTTGGGGTCTGTTCTCTTGCTGTTGGGGACAGCCTGAAAGACTGAGAGACAAATAAGGTGATGGCAAAGAAAAATAAATTGAGTCAGGTTTGATGTGCAAAAAGCCCTAACTGCTTCATCTTTTTTTCTCCCATTCCAGCGGCTTTCCTGAGAAAAGAGCAGAGGAATTTTGATTTTGTTTTCCATTGTAGAAATCATGAGGAGGAAGAACAGTAGGAAATGAAAGCATCTTCCCATCACCTCATTTCCTCCTTGCTTTAGGCTCTTTGCTCTGCATCGTCAGCTTGGGGTTGCAGTGAGTTGTGTCATTTTTTTCCTGTTCCCGCAGCAGTGCGAGAGGAGTTTCAGTGTGTTGGACTTGATTTTTATAGTCATTGCAATGCCTATTAAAATGTAGCTGTGCCATTAAGCTTAGTGCTGTATTAGTGCTTGGTAAAAGACACCCTCTTTGCACAATTCTGCTCTGTGCAATAGGAATTTGCTGCCATGGCAGGGAGAAGCAGGGGGCTGATGCCTCAAGGATGTTCATAGGGAGCTCTGTGGTCTCCTGGAGCACCAAATTGGCCCAGAGGGGGCTTTGACATCATTTTTGTGGGTTCATCCTGGAGTTCTGGGTTGGGAAGGATTTCAGGTTTTCTCTTTCACAAGCTGGATTTAAGACTGGGCTTGTGGCATTTGGGGTGTTGCACCTGCGGCTGTGTTGGCTGGACTAAACTAAAACATGAGAAGTTCCACCTCAACATGAGGAACTTCTTTCCATGAAGGGTGGCAGAGCACTGGAGCAGCTGCCAGGGAGGGCGTGGAATCTCCTTCTCTCAGGGAGACATCCCAAACCCACCTGGATGTGCTCCTGTGTCCCCTGCTCCAGGTGACCCTGCCTTGGCAGGAGGGATAGGACTGAGTGATCTCCAGAGGTCCCTTCCAACCCCAGGTGTTTTGGGATTCTGTGACAGGATTTGGGACTTCTCCTGAGGCTGTCAGGAGTTGGTACTGGCTCCATGGGGCTGAGCAGGCTGGACCCTGGGCAGTGCCAGCTGAGGATGGGATGGGTGGCAGTGCTGCTGCGAGGGAAGGGGCAGGGATGGAGGCACCGAGGGATGGGGCGGGGATGGAGGCAGAAGGCAGGGGATGGAGGCAGAAGGGANGGATGGAGGCAGAAGGCAGGGGATGGAGTCACCGAGGGAAGGGGCAGGGATGGAGGTGGAAGGGAGGGGATGGAGTCACCGAGGGAAGGGTCAGGGATAGGGATGGAAGCACAAGGGAAGGGGCAGGGCTGGAGGCACGAGGGAACGGGCAGAGATGGAGGAACATCAGCCAGGAGTGGGCGTGGAGCCGCAGCGCTGCCAGTTCTGGTCACTTCTCATCTCCTGGGGAAGCTCTGCTGCAGGATCCGGCCTGACTCACGACCAGCCCGAGCACATTTGATGCTCTGCCAGCACTGACCATGAGCTGGATGAGTTCCTCCTCCCCTCCAGCCTTTAACTCTTGTCCTTCTCCTGCCCAGCAGACCTCTGGGTGCATTTTCTACGTAGCAGTGCTTAAGGTTTTGTGAATTTTCTAAAAACCACGTGTAGAGGTGGTTTTGAATTTTGCTTAATTCTGAGCACTGAATTCCTTTCTGGAGGCACACAGGGGTGAGCTCAGCTAATGCTCAGATGCTGTCTTTGCCTTCAGGGAGCATGGTGCCTGTAGCCCCACCAGAGCAAGAGCCAAGTTACAGCTCCTTGGTGGCCCCCAGCGAAACGCAGGAGGTCTGAGGGAACATCAAAACTCACTTATTTTGTGATTCTGAGTTACCATGAGACAGATGCCAAAACATCTGCCCTGGATAATGTTTTGTGTTAGTTGAAATCAGCATCTTGCTTTTTCTGCAAGAGCCAGCGTTAAGAGCTCGGGGTGATGTGATCACTCCCTGCGTCCAGGGTGTTTCACTTAATGGACTTCGTAATATTAAAAATCAATTTGGATGTTCTTGATTGTGCTTCTTGTTAGCTGTGCATTATGGCACATTAATAATGCTGTTAGAGTCAATAATGATGTATATATATATTTTTTAGCACTAGTTTCAGCTTTATACCCTCAGTACTTCGTGGTGAAGTACTTTGAATACAGATTAGCCAGAAGCAGCGGGGGGAGAGCTGTTAAAAGGGTGAGTGAGCATCTTACTTCATTAGCTCCCTAAAAATAAAGTGTCTGCCTTGAAAGGGGGGAGGAAGGAAAGCAAGAAGCTGAACTTGTTTCTTGGAAATCTTGGCTTGGTCCAGAACTCTTCATTTCACAGAATCATTGAAGTTGGAAAAGACTTCCCAAACTGCTGAGTCCAAGCTGTGCCCCATCCCCACCTTGTCCCCAGCCCAGAGCACTGAGTGCCACCTCCAGCCCTTCCCTGGGCACCTCCAGGGATGGGGGCTCCAAACCTCCCTGGGCAGCCCCTTCCAATGCCCAGCCACCCTTTCCATGGAGAAATTCCTGCTGCTGTCCCACCTGAGCCTCCCCTGGTGCAACATTTCCTCTCCTCCTGTTCTCTGGGAGCAAAGCCCGACCCCCCTCATTCCCCCTTCCTGTCAGGGAGTTGTAGGAGTGTCAAGGTTGCCCCTGAGCCTCCTTTTCTTGTGGGAATCAGAGGAGTAGAAATCCCCACAAACACTAATGAGTTTAATTTACAGCCCTGGAAAGAGCTGGGGTTGATGTAATGATAAAGGTATACAGATCTTAAGCAGAAGAATTATAAACNAGTTTAAGTTAAGAATTTGGATGTTATAATAGAAGTATCTGTGTGTATGTGAGCTAATAAGTTATTGGTGGAGAAACAGATGCAATGCAGTAAAAAGTACCAAAGGTGATAGGTTATAAAATCAAAACAAAGCTTTGTGTTAATTGTCTATTGGACCAGAAAGTTATAAATTGCCATGGAACTTTAAAACTCATGATTTTCTTCAGTTATGGCAACTTGTTATTAAATTTCAACTTCTGAGACTGATGCCTTGTTTGATTTTTGAGTGGTAAGTCGTAAATAACAGCGATAGTCCCGTCTCTTTAGATCAGGCTCTGACATTTTCTCTCTTTATTCCTTTCTGTATTTTTTAATTAGTGCAGAAAGGACAAGTGAGCATCTCACTCTGTCCTGCTCGAGCTCTGCCTGCAGGACTCAGCAGCGGGGTGGTTGCACTTGTGCAAGGCACCAGGCCTCAGATTTGGGATTGTTCTGGATTTATGATGTTTCCTCATCTTATTAATTCCTGTGGGGTAGTGAGTGATGAGCCACCAAATGTGATACAGGACATATTGCTGCCCTTGCCATCTGCTGTGAAACCTGAGGTGTCTGCTGTGTTTAGAAAAGCTTGGTGGCCATTCACTTTGTGTCCTCACTTTGGGAGAGGAGAGGCAGGCTGGCATTGCAGGGGTTTTGGGCTGGCATTGCGTGGATTTGGGGCTGGCATTGCGTGGATTTGGGGCTGGCATTGCGTGGATTTGGGGCTGGCATTGCGTGGATTTGGGGCTGGCGTTGCTGGGATTTGGGGCTGGCGTTGCTGGGATTTGGGGCTGGCATTGCGTGGATTTGGGGCTGGCATTGCGTGGATTTGGGGCTGGCATTGCGTGGATTTGGGGCT
This sequence comes from Pachycephala philippinensis, assembly GCA_013397055.1. Taxonomy (NCBI): domain Eukaryota; kingdom Metazoa; phylum Chordata; class Aves; order Passeriformes; genus Pachycephala; species Pachycephala philippinensis. The sequence continues at coordinate 177,997 of VWZT01016996.1, read as the reverse complement.
GGCATTGCGTGGATTTGGGGCTGGCATTGCGTGGATTT
>VWZT01016996.1:115986-177593 GCA_013397055.1 Pachycephala philippinensis | reverse complement strand
TTGCAGGGGTTTGGGGCTGGCATTGCAGGGGTTTGGGGCTGGCATTGCAGGGGTTTGGGGCTGGCATCGCTAGGATTTTGGGCTGGCATCGCTGGGATTTTGGGCTGGCATCGCTGGGATTTTGGGCTGGCATCGCTGGGATTTTGGGCTGGCATTGCTGGGATTTCAGGCTTCCAGAGTCTGCTTTAGGATTCTCTCACCCTCAGCAGATACCCTGTGTGGTCATGGAGGAGTTTCCAAATGAAGCATTTTGTGTTTTAGGAATTTGCTGCTCACGTAGAGGAGGAGTGAAAGGAACTGTCTCACCTTTGTAAGGGAAAGTGAGAATAAATCCTTTCTATCTACTTGAACTTGTGGGATTTAGGCTAATCCTGTGATAAAAGTCACATTCATGGGTTTAATCAGTAAGATTAGAGCATCACTGGATGGGAGGAACCACAAGCTGGATTTTCTCCTGTAGCTGGGTGGTAGCTGTTCAGCTCTAAGAATTTCTCCAGGCTTCTCCTCTCTTCAGGAAATTAATTTTTTGGGAATGTTTGGATAACAGAATAACTAAAATATTGAGAAACAGCTCTGAATCAATCTTGAAGAATGACAATAAAGTGAAGGCAAGAGCATCTACCCTTGGTTAATGCACACATGAAATAATTGTCTTTGACAGTTCTCAGGTGCAACTCGTGGCTCCAACACTGCTTTTTTCCTTTTGTTTCTCCATTAGCCTGAGCTGTAGGAATTAGAAACTCCTCTGGGAGTGAGGAATCTGCCTGAATACTGAAATCAGCCACTTTGATTTTAAGGAAAATAGGGGGAAAACCTTCAGGTGTCTTTTAATACCAGAGAATTTACAAAAGACTTGGCTTTCACCTCTGCATTTTCAGCCTGCTTTTATCAAAAAACCAAAGTTATGGTTTTGAGATTTTTTTAAAAAGAGAGTGTAAAATAAAGCAGATAATGTGTTAAATGTAGTTTGGGTTCTTTCAGGAGTTTGGAATGATTAATACAGCCTTTAAAGCAGAGTAATACCAGGGAATATTACTCTGTAACATCTTTATGGTATCTTAAGATATCTCACCTTTTATACAGTCAAAAAAAAAGCTTTTTCAATATAAATTGATGTTCGCTTTGTTTGCTTTTTCCTTTTTTTCCACCTCTGTCAAATCTAATTCTTCCAGTGTTGGCCTCCTCGTTTTTCTGATGTGTGCAGATTAATGAGTGCAGCTCACAGAGGTTTGTTTTGTGTTCTTGAACAGCAAATGGGGCTTTGGTGCAATTACTGCAATGCCCTGTTCATTGTTCCCTTCTTTATCAACTCCTTGGGTTAAAAAAATGGCTTTTTCTGTGCCCTTGCTTAATCCTTTGCCTTTGGCACTTCAGGACTCTTGTGTGGATGTTGGATTTTTTAAATTAAGCAGAACATCAGTTAAAAAAACCCCAAACTTAAAAAATTGGAAGTTATACCTCAGGTTTTCAAGTATTTTAAATGATAGCTCAAGATACAGTCGATGAGACAAAATGCAAACACACCAGTTTCATGCTTTACTCCTCCGAATTTTGTCTTTTCCTTTAATTAAAGCCTCGTCGTTTGCTCCAATCAAACATTTTCTGTCACAACATCTTTTGATGTCACTGTACATAAAAAAAAAATCCTGTGAGGAGTTATCTGCTACTTTCCAGGGGAGTTTGTGGTGGAGTTCAAGCCTTGCTTTGTAATCACAGGGGTGGAATGCACTTTATAGTTATTTTGGTTGTTTGCTTCACGATCTGTCAATGCTGTTGGAAGCCAGAAATGTGATTTATTTTGTCTGGCAGACGTATTTTTCACACATATATAGATATTTTTGAAGATAAATCACCCCTCCCCGGCTCCTCAGTCAGTTGAGGTCGGTGGGAGCTGTCGTGGGCAGTAATTAGCATTTGATGGCTGTTTGTCATCTTCTGTCACAAGAATTGGTCATTCCACTGCAGCTCCTGTGCCTGACCTTCCTTGTTGTGCCAGACACCAGTTTAGCACTCCTGGGCATCCATTTCAGTGCCTTTTATTCCTGGCTGCCTTTGATCCCGGGTGTTATTCCACTTAAATGTTGGAGCAATGCTCAGCTGAAGTGTGAATTGAGCACAGGGCTGGTTTTTAATCTGGTAGAATGCAAATTTTTTCCTGGCTGGGATGTCTGGTGTGAGTCAGTGAAGTTGCTTGTCGGGGTCCTGGAGGTGAGAGACTGTCCTTGGATTTATTTTTGGATGTGTGAACCTCCCAGGGGCCTCTTGACTGAGCTGTGAGCACTGAGGGGATCTGAGTAAACACCCAAAAGTCGGATTTTTTGTGTTGCCCTCCAGCCACAGGAGTTTGGAGGAGTTGGGACTGTGTAACTTTGTTTTCCCTGCTGTGCACAAAAGCTGAAATGAGAATATTTCTGGGGAGTGTTTCCAAGCAGACTGTCACACGTGCTGTGTGTTCACCACTGTGATCCTCCCTCTGCTCAGAGCAGCTTAAAATGCTCATTTTTATTAATGTTTCTCAGAACCCCCTTCTCCTGAATAGTATTTATGGCTTTCAGATATCCTGTGCCAGATACCCGGGAGGGAGGGTTTATCTATCTTTAATAATGACAAAATTAGGGAAAGCATTAAAACAGGAATTAGCTTGGCTTGTTTTGATGTCAATAAAAACATTGTTACTTTCTGTAACCTTCATTTAAATACTGGTGAAATTGGTCTGTGCAGTGCACCTGACCTTTATTCTTTTTACCCTGTAGTCTCCTTTTATTCCATTAATAATGTTCCACCTTATACAGTGTTTTCCAAACTGCTTTTCCATGCTTTTTGTGCACTCAGATTTATTTATTTACCTCCAAAGTCTGTTGCCTGTCCAGCGAGAGGAGCTCTGCAGAGACAAGGACCCAGCCAGCCTGTTACGGATTTATTTATCTGTGATAAATAAATTGGGAAATAAAGTCTGGGGAGGAGTTCTGGGGAGAACAGCCAGTGATTCCTAGGAGCTGGAGCTGGGCTCTGTCCCCATCCTCGTGCTGGGATTACCCTTCCCTTGTGCCCACTGGGATGTTCCCAGCCTGTGAGCTCGGGACTAAACCGATTATCAGCTTTGGGGTCAAAGCAGGGGTTTTTCTGCAGTTCCCAGTCCTTACAGATGTAATTTGGGGTGTTGGTCTCCTGTGTGGTGCAGGCTGTTGGATTTAGGGATAGGAGAGAGCAGGGCAGGTAAGGGAGATGTTTCCTGGATCCCATCTCTCCTTACTTCATTTATAGCTGTGTCATAGGGTTTGAATTTGAGGGGTTTTTTGGAAGTGCTTTGTTACCTGGAGTGAGTGTGGAACGTGTTGTGGATGCTCTGTGAAATCTTGGGCTGAAAATTTCCTGGGAGAGTCACACACGGGACTTATCCAGGTATTTCTGTGCCAATAAAATATCCCCCAGTCCTGCCTTGGAAAGTGAGGCACAAAGAAAAGCAGTGCTAATCTGAGGGGTGCTAGGAAGTTGGGAGGTAATTATAATTATTATGTTCTAAAAATGCTTTTGCTTCCTGAAGAGTTACGACAAATAGTCAGAAATTCTGATTTTCAGGTGTTATTGATCCCCATTGGAGGGGGAGGAGCTGCACAGTTGTAAATTGAGGGAGAAACTTCTGTGAGTTTCCTGAATCCTTAGCTTTAATCTTGTGAATATTGGAGTTGTTGCCTTTGCTCATGAGGACCCTCCTTGGTATTGGAAGATTTTTTCCTCCTGCAGAGAGTTTACTCCATATAAAACGTAAAAACTTGGCTTTAGGTCTTGTAACTATTTTGTTTTTCACATCATGAGTATTGTTTTCCCAACCAAACCTAGTTTGTACTATCGTTTGTCAGATGAATTTGTGGACGTTGCCAATCTCAGTGCTCAAAGTGTCCAGGTTTTCTTTTGGGAAGGGTGGGGAGGAGTGGTCTTTGAGTTACTGTTGTTTTTGGTTGTAATTTATTTTACAGTGGGGTGGTGCAGCTGCCTCTGGCACTCAGAAATTCTGAAATCATATTTTGCAACATCCTATGCATGCAGTAAATGAATGAAAGGACTGAGAAATCGTTCTTTAATTAATTACCGTGGCAATTTGAGTTTTCTAAAGACACTCTGGAAGTTTTCTGTGTGTTGAGCTGGCGGGGGAAGACAGAGCAGCTCATTGTAGAACTGCCTAAAATTGACACAGAGTGCTGGAAAATACAACCAAAATTGAGTGTATTGCCATGAAGCAGCAGAACATTATACACAGAGTGAGGGACAGCTTTAGAAAATAAACTTGTGAGGTTGTTTTGTTACAAGGGGAAATATTAATGGATTTAAGAACTTGGCTGAATTTTTATAGAATTTTTAAACTTTTTTTTTTACAAAAAGATTCAGGATGGCAACAGTGAGTGCTAAAAGCAATTATGGGGGGAAACAGCTGGAATTGTGTTGTTTTGCCTGTACTAACAGCAGTGTTCCCTCTGCCCAGCTCTCTACAACTACGATGCCAGGGGACCAGATGAACTCTCCTTACAGATTGGGGACACCGTGCACATACTGGAAACTTATGAGGGTAAGGTGGCAAAAATTGCATTGAAAAATAAGATTTTGGGGGGCAATTGCATTCCTTTTCTGTTTGTGACCTTCTCGTGCTGTCAAGTGATGAATTGGAAGTTGAAGCAAATGACACATGTGGTTGAGGAGCTGGTGAATAGGCACTGGATTTTCTGGGGAAGGAGAATGTTCTCCCAGCTGGATTTGTATGGATCAGTTGTAGCATCTCCCCCACGGCAGAGGAATGAGAGATGCTTTTTGGGTACCCTTGGGTGATGCAAAACAACCTGCTGCTAAAAGAAGTTTAATCTGAATTTGAAAGTCACCTGGGTCTTAAATTATTTATGGTCTCTTGTAAGCTGGGTGCCTGTCTCACTGTGCACTGATTTCAGGCTTTTCCAGATGCCTCTTTGGAGATGAAACTCTGCAAATGTCACCTGCACCAAAATTCTTCCTCCCTGATCCGTGTACAAGGGAATCTGAGTGCTGAGTTTGATAATCAACAGGATGTGGAAATTGTCACAACATTTTCGGCTCTTAATCCAAGCAAAATAAAGCTCTTTTATTACATCCTGAAGTTAAAATTTTATGGCGTGCTGCAGTTTGGAAAGGTGTGGGGAACACAGAACTAAACTATGTGTGTTTAAAATAGTGTAACACTTTTTCTTTGGTGGAAACATGATTTGCTTTAATATATTGATTTAATTTGCTTCTCTGGACATTGATCTTGTGGTAGATCTGTGTGATAAATTTGGCTTAACTGGATTATTATATTATTTTATTCACTAAAACAAACAATGCTATTGCAACAAGAGTTGATCATCACCGTGAAGTGGAATTTTTGAATTTTTTCATTCTTCCTGGGCTGGCCTTTTCTTGGAGCTCAGCTTGCTGCTGCACTGCCAAGTTTGACTCTGAGCAGAGCAATCTTTCCACTATCTGACGTTGCATGCTTTAATAAAACCCTGATAATGCAACGATTTTAAATGCAAATGGAACGATTCAAATATTGCACAGCTTTGTGCTTTTTATATATAAATAGATATATTTCATGAATGTGGGAGAAACTCTGAGCAGGGAATGTGAAACCCTCTCAAATGCTGGCTAAATGGGACAGTGGGGATGAGTCACTTTTCCCCTGGACTGGAATAATAGGAAGACCTTCACCCTCTCACATGGGATGAGTTCATGTGAAAAGAAATGCAAATTCCTCTTCTCCCAAGCACTGGTTGCTCATTCCCTACCTGCTGAGGTGGGGATTTAGGTGCTCTAACTCTTTATCTCTCTTGTTTACAGAGCTGCCATCATTAGGGGATTATTTGAGTTGTTTGATCTCTGTTTCCTGGGATAAAATTGGTGTGGATTGTGCCCCTGGAGGTTTTGTGCCATGAATTTCCAGGTGTGTGCCTGGAACTGCTGAGGTGGGAATGGGCCCATCCAAAGGAAAACCCTAATTAACTAATTAACTAATCCAGAGACAGAAGAGTTGTTGGAAGAGTCAGTAAAGCCTTTTTGCTGAGGATCTGGGATTTTGCCTCTCCAAGGTCCCCCCTTTTCCCTGTGGGAAAAAGTTGGCTTTTTTCATGGATACCTGCTGGAGTAGACATCCTGCTCCTCCCATCCTGCTGTAAATTTGATACTGTTTTAAATTGGTTTTCTGCAATATTTCCTAAGTTGAGAGTGGTTTTGAAGACTGGTCTGTGTCTATGGGATTTGAAATGATGGAAATTAGTTTTTTGGAGTTTTTTTTCCTCTGGATCTGCATTGCCAAGAAAAGCTCATGGGAAATCCTTGCTCAGTTGGGGTCTCTGCAGGAGACAGAGGTGAGGAGTTGGGAGGGCTCAGCCTCACATCCCTGCTCTGGAAGATCTGTTTTTACACCAGATGTAGGATATCTGTTGTCACCATGTCCTGGGATTGATTGCTGAAATGAACCTTGACCCCGTGTTTGAAATAGTATTTCCTTTTTTGCCCATGAGTAGAACTTATTTTGGAGTTTGTGTTTATTACTAAAAAAATTGACATTTTAAATTCTAATCGTAGAAATTTTTTTTCTCTGAAATGCAGAAAAATTGTGTAGAAAGAATTCAAAGTGCAGATCCTGTAAAGTTTCAGTCTTGGTAAAAACTGAACTATTTTGATGGGAGTGAGGAGATTGGGAATGAATGTGCATGTTTCATGATAGATATTAAATTTGTGTTCTTCCAGGAACCAAAGTAAAGATGAAGCCACTTTTTAGACTAAAATAAAATTAGTATTTTCCTTTTATGAAGTGTTTCAGTTTATTTTTCAGTTGGAGAACTTTCTCTGTCCTTCTAATCTGAGCCTTAGAGGAAAAGCCAAGAAGGAAAGCTGTAGGAATTCCTAAATATCCTTCTCTGCAGGAGAGGAGGATTGCATTTTGTAGCAAATACCCTAAAACTCAAGTATTTACCACATTCTGGATTAGTACTTTCCAGATCTTTGCTGTCTTAATTCTGTTTCTTGACATTATTTGATGGAATGGGCAAAAGGAACCAGATGATCAATAAATGTGGCTCTTTAAGGGGAATAGCTGGAAAATGTAACAGAAAATCCACCTCAAAACCAAGGTGGTGTGTTGGAGCATCAGTTAATTTCTAATGCTGCTGTGAGAAGGGAGTTTGGCTTCCCAAATTGGGATTTTCATGGAAGTTATTCTTGATATTATGGGAAAGTTTAGTTTTTGGTGCAGTTCTTTTGTTTGTTTGTTTTTAAATGCACTGTAACTGTGTCAACAATGGGTGCATTGTTTGAGGGGAACCACAGCGAATTCTTGAGTGTCTCTTGCAGCTTTGACTGAGACAGAAAAATTTCCTTGGTCTCCTCTTAGTTGAGCATTTCCTTGGATGCACATTTCCAGCTGTGGCATAATGTTCGTTTAGGGCAAGGTCTGCTCTTGAACAGCTCCAGGGATGAGCAGCCCCCAACTGTGCCAGGGTCACCTCCTTCCCAGGGAAGGAATTCCTGGAATCCCCCAATGTTTTGGGCTGGAAAGGGCCTTAAATCCTATCCAGTGCCACCCCTGCTGTGGGCAGGGACACCTCCCACTGTCCCAGGCTGCTCCCAGCCCCATCCAGCCTGGGCACTGCCAGGGATCCAGGGGCAGCCACAGCTTCTCTGGGAATTCCATCCCAGCTCCTCCCCACCCTCCCAGGGAACAATTCCTTCCCAATATCCCATCTAAATCTCCCCACTTCTGCCAATAAGCCATTCCCTGTGTCCTGTCCCTCCATGCCTTGTCCCCAGCCCCTCTCCAGCTCTCCTGGAGCCCCTTTAGGGGCTCTGAGCTCTCCCTGGAGCCTTCTCTTCTCCAGGTGAGCACCCCCAGCTCTCCCCTGTTTTTGGGGAGTTGATTAGAGATGACTTCACGTGTTTGAGTGCCGCTGCCCTCATCTGAGCACGTTGATGGCCAGACCCAGTGCCTCCAGTTGAACCAGTGAGAGCTGCGTTTGCAAACTGGGCTCCCTGCAGAGCTCCAGGCAGGAGGAGCCTGGTTGGACCTGCCTGGCCACATCAGGACCTCTGCAAGGAGCAGGAGTGCAGCCAGCTCTCCAAGGCAGCTTTTGGCTGCTCTGTTCTCCACGATCCTGATGGCTCTGCTGGCTGGAAAACTTGAGGAAGCAGAGATTGATCCATGGGGAGCCTTCTTTGGTGCAGGGCTTTTATTCCACAGGTGCAGGGGGATGTCCTGAGGCAGCACAGGAGGTGGGCTGGGAGAGGAGACAATGATTGTTTGTCCTTCAGTTTGTGCAGTGCATCTGATCAGAGTTCAGCAGTTTAAACTCCAGGACTTCAAAATGTTGGTTTATTCATCTAAAATGGTGGGAATTCAGTTTTTTTTAATTAGGATTGGAATCTGTGCACGGATTTCAGGCAGTGGAGTTAGCACAGGGAGAAATGCTTTGTGTCCTTTGCAGCTGAGCAAAACTGGGAGTGCTCATTTCAGCAGCAATTTCCTGATGTTCCTCGGGAAGCAGTGGGAATGTGGGATGTGAGGCCATGGCAGCCTCTGTAGGGAGGTGAAATATGATGGGTACAGACCCCAGGTTTAAGGAGGTGGCACTCACCACCCCCAAGTGCTGCAGTGAGGAGGTGGTGAATCACTTTGGCTCGTGCTGCAGGAGAGCAGACTGAAAAATCCCCTGTGCTCGAGCCTTCAATTTGGATTTCTGCTCCCAGAGTGTGCATAATGAATTTATCAGCATGTGTTGATTTCATGGAACTTTCTCCCTGTTCTCAGGACTGGGATTGCAGTTTTTATTCCACATCTGCTTTGTGCTCTCCCATCCTCCCCTAGATTGGGATGCGTTGCTGTACAAACCCTTCTTTGCAGGGCTGGAGGGGTGGATGTTGCATCCAGGCTCAGTTTTCCAAATGTTTTTGTATTTTGATACGTGACCCCTAAATTCCAGAGTATTCCTGTTTTCTGGTGAGATGGCTAACAGCTGAAAACTTGGATTTGTGGAATTGAAATGGGTTTTGAAATGGAACTAGCAAGACAATACATTTTTGTCACGTTAATGCTCTTAAGTTGGTTTTGTTTGTGCTGGTGAATTAGTAATTAAATGAAATGTACAGCAATCAAACCCATCACGTTGACCACCATCTGTCATGTGCTTCTCTCCATCATCACTCTGATTTTACAGCTTCCAGGGTGACTTGTTTTATCCAGGATATTAAGCCTGTGGAAAACTGGAATTCAGGTGGGATGTGCAGGGCTGAAGCACGATCAGAAACCACCTTCGGTGCTGTTGAGCTGGGAGGGAGCAGCTGGGAGGTGCCAGAAATGAACTTTTTAATGCTTTTGCCCTTTTTCTCTCCTAGGTTGGTACAGGGGCTATACACTACGGAAGAAATCCAAGAAGGTCAGTGTTGCCAGAGTGTGGTCCTCAGTTTTCTCTTGGAATTAGATGGATTTTGGTGCTGGGTGTGTGGGTTTGTGCAGGTCTCTGGGTGCTGATGGAGCTGGATCCCGGGTGTGCACTGGTCACTGCTGCTCTGTGCCCTCAGCCTCTGGGCAATGGGAGTTTTTCAAGTTAATAAAAACTTCTTTTAGCAAGGCCTAAAGGATGAGTGGCACATCCAGCTCTGGGGTCCAAAGGAATGATGTGGAGCTGCTGGAGAGAGTCCAGAGGAGGCACCAGGGTGATCAGAGGGGTGGAGCAGCTCTGCTGGGAGGAAAGGCTGAGAATTTGGATTGTTCAGTCTGGAGAAGGGAAGCTTTGGGATGACCTCATTGTGGCCTAAAGGAAGCTCAGGAAAGATGGAGAGAGACTTGGACAAGGGGTGGAGGGACAGGACAAGGGGAATGGCTTTAAGCTGAAAGTGGGGAGATTTAGATGGGATTTTGGGAAGGAATTGTTCCCTGGGAGGGTGGGGAGGCCCTGGATCCCTGGCAGTGCCCAAGGCCAGGCTGGACACTGGGGCTGGGAGCAGCCTGGGACAGTGGGAGGGGTCCCTGCCCATGGCAGGGGTGGCACGGGGTGGGATTTAAGTTCCCTCCCAAGCCAGGCTGTTTCATGTTTCTGTGATCCCAGTTTGTGCAGTTTAAAGGTAAATCAGTCCCTGGATGTGTCCTGATATGCATCATCTTTTTTTTGGGGGCAATAACTGCTGCCCCAAGCCTTTCCTTCAGTAAAAAGTTCAGACCTTGATGTTCTCCTTGGTCTGTTTGAGGCTGACACTGCTCTGTTAAATCTGTGAAATGATGGATTCCTGGTGAAATGCAGCTGCAGCTTGGATGGGATATGGAGCCCCACCATGGGAATTTCAGTCCTTCCTTAGCAGAGGAGAAAGCTTCTCCTGCAGGGTAATTCCAGTGTGCACCAAGGGCTGCATTTAGAGCAGCTTTGCTGGAATAAACAGAGAGGAAACCACACAAACACTGCTCTTGTAGCATCATGTTTTATTTTTTGAGCCTTTTACTTCATAGTAGTAATTAAGCAAACTTAAACTTCAGGGTTTGCTTCTTTTTTCACTTAAAGTTTGCCTCCAGAGGTGTGTTTTTAGTTGAGTCTACATGTCCAAAAGTACAGAGTTGTGTGGTTCATCCCACCCATTTCCTTACCAGGCCTGCGTTTCTATTCTATTTTTGTATTTTCTTTTTTTTTTCTGTGAATACATAAAATTTCTTCCAAACCATATTTCATGAACGTGCTTTTTACAGTCTGAGAAGCAATTAGACATTTTTCTTGCCTTAAATTAATTCCACGTGTTGCTGCATTTGTCTGACTGCCAGTAAATTGAGTGATTTTGAAATATTTTTTAAACGGGGGTGAAAAGACACAAGTCCCATGTGTAGTTTTCCAAGAATTTCTGTTATTACATTCCCAAAAGATCAGAAATCTGAGCCCCTACCTTGAAGGGTGAGATGGAGGAACTTGTTTTATCAGCTTGAATTAGATTATTTTTAAAATACTGTTTTATTTCTGGAATGTTAATTAATTTAGAACATTTTTTCAGAAAAGCTGTAACATTGCAATTACATCTTCTTGATGCAAATGCAAAAATTCAATGTATATTAAAAAAGTCCCAAACACAACTCTCCTGATGCTTGAGGATGTGAATGGCTTTGCAGCCCCAGCAATGTTTTGGCATATTTTAGGCAATAAACAAAATATGTTGTGTGCAGCTGGTTAAATAACACATTTTTTCCTTTCCCTCCCTCTCCAAGGGCATATTCCCTGCCTCCTATATCCACCTTAAGGAAGCAATCGTTGAAGGCAAAGGGTAAGTTGGATTTGAAAAGAATAAAACTCCTTTTTCCTGTTTTACCCACATCATTTCAGTGCATTATCAGGTCACTTACACTTGTTTCCAGGTAGCTTTTTGCCTTACTGAGGAATTATTTTGTGATTTCCCTGTTCCCTTCGCTGGTGTGTGCAACACTGAGTGGTTTGAGCTGCATTTGTTGTTTAGCAGCTCTTAAGATCCTTGTGTATCAAATCAGCTTTGCTGGACATGCAGGTAAAAGTCTCTAATAGGAATATAAAAATTGAATTAAAAAACAGGAAAAACCCATGACCATATCCCAGAGGAAAAAGGAGGTGGAGTGAAATTAATAAATCATTACCCAGGTATGAAATGGAGTGAAACAGAATTAAAATATTTTATTCCTTTGTGCCTGATTTATTTTTATACTCTGTTAAATATGTAAATGATCAAACTACTAATCATGAGATTGCTGCATAATGACATCTTTCTTGCTGATTGCAAAACTGCCTTTAAGTACCCTCCTTGTGCAATATTAAAAAACCTGGCTGGTGTTTCTTACCTTCATGCCACCTCATTTTAAAACAAATTGTACAGAAACTTGGTGGTAATGAATGGAATCTTAATTTTTCATTGAAAGACCAATATTTTGAGAAAAAGAAGTATCGTGGAGTTGTAGGTTGGACACATCTGGTTTTATTCTTGGTTGTTTCTTGTAAAATCCATAACTCAGTAATGAACATTGTAGTGAGGTGTGCCTTGATATCCTTGTGAGTTTAGAAATTAGGAGAGGGTGGGAAAAGTTCTCAAGGGTGTGAAGTGATAGGATGAGAGGGGATGGCCTTAAAGTGAGGGAGAGAAGGGATGGATGGGATATTGGGGAGGAATTGTTCCCTGTGAGGGTGGGGAGGAGCTGGGATGGAATTCCCAGAGAAGCTGTGGCTGCCCCTGGATCCCTGGCAGTGCCCAAGGCCAGGTTGGATGGGGCTTGGAGCAGCCTGGGACAGTGGGAGGTGTCCCTGCCATGGCAAGGGGTGGATCAAGATCATCTTTAAGATCCCATCCAACCCAAACCATTCCATGATTCCATAATCTCAGCCCATCAAAATTCCCTTCATGTGGTGTGGCTGTGCTGGTGTCCAGTGCTTCAATATCTGATAATCTTTTACTTTTTCTTCCAAATTTATAACAAGTGATGCTAATTCCACCCAAGTTTTCTTCAGTTCCCTTTGGAAATCAACAGTTCTTCCCTAGGAATGATTCCAGATTAGGTGATTTAGATCAGATATCAGCATAAAAATTTTCCCAGAGGAGGCTGACAAGCTTTGGCCCAGGCTGCTCTGTGCGTGGTGGAGTCACCATTCCTGGAACTGCTCCCAAAATGTGTGGGTGTGGCACTTGGGGCCATGGCTTCGTGGTGACCACAGTGGTGCTGCTTGGGCTCTGTGACCTTAAAGCTCCTTTCAAACCTTAATTCTGTTGCTGTTTCAGTGGGCATGGAGAGAAATAATGACCCAGAGCCAGGAATGGAGACAATGGAATTATTTAATTAATAACAGATGGGTTTATATGTGTTAGTTCCCTTAGAGTTTACTTGAATGGCAAAAGGCTATTGGACCTCTAGCTAGCTACCTACCAGTGGTCAATTCTCACAACACCCATTTCAAAACATTTCCCTAGTTGATATCAACAATCCTAAAATAATTTGCAAGTGTGAGATAGCAAAGTTGGTTTACAAAACCCATAGTATTATTTTTAATAATTTGCATGGGAAAGACAGAGCTCTCACAGAATGCTGCAGAGAGCTGAGAACTTCTCTGCTAAAGCTTTTGAGCATCCATATAATTCTGTGATTTTTCTTTCTCACTGAAGCTGCTGCTTAATCCAGCCTGTTTTTTTTTTTTCCCTCTCCCTTTCCAGCCAACATGAGACAGTGATCCCCAACGAGCTGCCCCTGATCCAGGAGGTCACCACCACGCTGAGGGAATGGTCCATCATCTGGAGGCAGCTCTATGTGGTAAGTGCAGCTCAGAGAAACCTTTATACTGGGAGAGTTTGATGGGAAAAGTGGTGTTGGAAAAGGTACAGGCAGCAGTACAAACTGACTATTAATTATGGAGCAACCCTTAATGAGATTCTCCTTGTGGTGTTGTTTCTAAAGGCTACTTCCAGTGCTGAAAATCTGTGTAGCATCATCTCTGTTAAAGCACAGATCTCAGCAGTGATTCTCCTGCCTGTTTTCTCAAATCTCTTAATCTTCTTGTGCAGAATCAGTTTTTTTAGAGTGTTACCTTCACCTAGCAATGATTTGTTGAGCAGTTATGACTCCTTTTTCATGTGGGGTCTAATATAGAAAATACATTTGACTTTTAAGGTGTATGCAGATTGGGAGTAATTTAATATGTAATTTTATTGAAGAAATTAAGAAAATGGTTTTCAGGCTGTTTCTTAAGGCTGTTGGTCCATGCTATTGAATAACTGAGTATTAAATGTTGAATTTGTGGGTGTAAACTGAAAGCTTTGTAAAATTACCAGTGTAGGCTTTTGACCTCTCAGTATTCCTCTATGTAAAGTTGATTGTTCCCAAATTTTGACACCTTAACTTGCATACCTGTTTATTTTGATATGCTAAGGTTCTGAGCACATCAGAATATAGTCTTAAAAATTTATAGTGATAATTATTGATCTTCTCTCAGATGGGAAGATAGGAAAACACAGATGAAAGAGTCCAAAGTTACATTTAAAAGTGCAGTTCAGCTGTAAAGCAAGGCCTGCTGTGGGATTTAAGGCCCACACTTGTGATGCTCTCGTTGTGCAAGGTCACTGTAACAAGAGAATGGGAACATGAAATTCCTTTATTTAAAGCAGGGTTTAATGCAGTCCCTGTTTCCCATAAATATGTTTGAAATCTTGTATCATAAAAGTGCAAGCTGTGTAATGAAGACACCGAGTGGTAATGAAGATGTTTGTGCTGACTAATGTGGCTTTTAATCACACCCATGAAAATAAAGATTAGGAGTAAGAGTGTAATGGAAATGATGTAGTGTGGCAATATAGGAGATGAAGGATAATATCTTCTATGAAAAGAAACAGATTATGTATTGAGGAGAGAGCTTTAAGGTGTTGGAATAGCAGGGAGTTTGTGTGGTGAGGAGCAGGGAAGAAGGAGACAGGCAGGAATAAAGGAGGAGGAACAGAATCTCAGGAGGGCACTGAGAACAGCTTTGCCCTGGGTTCCACTGCTGGAGAATCCCGGAATGGTTTGGGATGGAAGAGACCTTAAAACTCATCCAGTGCCATCCCTGCTATGGTCAGGGACCCCTCCCACTGTCCCAGGGTGCTCCTAGCCCTGTCCAGCCTGGCCTTGGGCACTGCCAGGGTGGGAAGTGGGGCTGGGGCTTGGAGCACCCTGGGATAGGGAAAGGTGTCCCTGCCCATGGCAGGGAGTAGGACTGGGTTGGCTTTAAGGGCCTTTCCAAACCATCCCACTCTTGATTCCATGATAAACAACACTTCAGTGCTTTGCTAATAATTTGGAATCCAAGAGCAGGCATCAGGGGAGGTTTGGTTCACTGGAGGCAGCTGGTTTCAGACTGGGCAGTCTGCAGACTTGAGGGATATTCCATGCTGTCCATATCTTGCATATCAAAACTCATTAAATGGCCACATTTGTGCCTTGATTCAGTTTGTAATTTGTGTTTGAGTCTTGAATGGATGTTGAGCTTTTGTTTGCAGAGAGCAGGGGATATGGAACGTTTCCCATCTCTCTGGTTTATGGTTGCCTGCAGCCTGGAAAATCAGGAACCTCTTTCCCATTTGGATTTGTCTGTATTTAGCTTCCAGCCATATGTGCCTGTTGTGTCTTTCTCTGCTACATTAAAGAGCTTTTAATAATGGGTATTTTCTCTCTGTGAAGGTTCTCCCACTATCATCAAGTCAGCTTTTGGATAATCTGAACAGACTGAAGTCTTTAAGTTTCACAGTTAGATATCCTTTTCCCAGAGTCTTGGAGTCATTATGTTCTTTTCCTGCATCTTCTGCAGTTTTTCCTTGTTTTTTTGTTTTTTTTTTTTTCTTTTTTTTTAGTGGAGAATTTTATTGTAATTATTTAATTGTTCCTAGCTGAGCTGAGTGTTGCCAAGGAAAGTTGGTGTGTGCTGCTGGCAGTATTTAATATCCACACTTCCAGGCTTTATAAACAATTCAGGTATTTAACTTCCTATCAAGTTGAGGTCTTTCCTGGTGTTTCACTGTCCTTTAAAAGTTACCTGTGGACTTGTATGGCACTGATGTGCACAGTGAGGGATTTTGAAGTGTTGTTGTGGAGGTTTAACCAGGGAGGGGAAGGATTCTCCCATCTGTTGCAGAACTTGAGCCTCTCGCTGTTCAGTTCAGTGTCTTCAGTCCTGTTCTGCTCAGTGCAGAGGGTCACTGAATAAAGCTGGGAATCAGTAAAAGGACATTTTCCCCTTGAATGCCTGCAAACAGCACGACCCAGGTTTTAAGATACCATAAACCCGAGCATTTACACCTATTTAGCTCCTTAAAGCTGAGTGCGGGACTCTGAATATTCAGTGTTCTGTGCTGTAGGAAGCGAGGCTCCTGTTTCAGAGCTGTTGTAGACTTACCCTTTGAATTCATATTTATAATTGCAGTTTCTCCTGTGTATTCACAAGCCTTCAAACCCGATTTCTCCCCATTTTTCCCTCCCAAAACAGCAGGACAACAGGGAGATGTTCCGCAGCGTCCGGCACATGATTTACGACCTGATCGAGTGGAGATCCCAAATCCTCTCCGGGACCCTGCCCCAAGATGAGCTCAAGGAGCTGAAAAAGAAAGTGACTGCCAAAATTGATTATGGCAACAGGTTTGTGAACAGCATTTTTCTGCCTGCAACCAGATCCCCCTGTGTAAGGCACATCAGCTGTCAGTGACTTCGTGCAGAATTCCTTTTTCCCTGTAGTTGTAGAGATGAAATACTTGTATATTCACACTTCTGTTACAGCAAGATAAAGATGGAAGTTGATGCAGCATCTTTAAAATACGTAAAGTGGAATCCATCTCTCTCTCTTGATGCTATCACCAATTTGATGCTGCTATGAAGCTGTAATTTTTTTAAGGCCAATTCAAAAGTGCAAGTATGGCCTGCCTTCAAAATAGAATTTTAAACTCCACTTGCTTCTGCAGCACAAACAGTTGTCACCCTCTGAGCACCACCAGCTGCCTGTGCCCTCGAGTCACTCAGCTGTAATGGGATGTTGAAGGATTTGGCTCAGAAGCATCGTTTAGCTCTTGGTTGCTCTCTCTCCTTCCACAGGATCCAGCTGGTAGCAGGAGATGAACAGGGAGATTTCATAAAAGAAAGGAGCGATTTAGCACGAGAGAGTGGAAGTTGGGAAGGAAATATTGACCCAAAAGAGACAGCAGTGCAGGTTGCATGTGCTGGGGTGTTTTGGTGATTTAGATGTGTTCTCTCCCCAGACAGCTGGCTGGGTTTCAACACGATTTTTGTAAATAAAAGTTTTAGGTTATAACTTGTCTATACAGTTATGACTTCGCATTCTGATCAAAAATGAGCAATCAAGTCTTACTCTTCATTATTTGAAGAGTGTTTTGAATACTGAGAGATAGTGCTCCCTTCCAGTCTTACCTGTTCTCTGGGATTCTGTTGTCCTGCACACCTGGGGAGTGAAAAAGTTTTCAGCAGCCCAGTCTTTAAATCCTTTGTGATGCAAATATCTCATCATATTTCAGCTATTTGTGTTTAATTCCTTAAGAACTGCCAGATTTGCAGTATTTCTGCTTGGGTATTTTATCAGCAAAAGCTGTGATTAAAAAACAAAATTAAAAAAAGAAATTAAAAAGAATTTAGTAACTGCATTCAGTCAGTAATTATCATTTGTAATCTGAGATATGGACGGTGGTACCTCTGCAGACAATTAACCAGATGTTGTTGGGATTATTTGTTTGGCTACTGGATTTTACCATCTGCCCAAGGAGTTGGTAAAAGTTGCTCTGAATAACCTCCAGATGCTCAGCCTTCAAACACAATGGAACATCTTGTGCTGTGCTTTGTATTCCTAATGTTCTGATGGACTAATTAAGTGATCAGAGCGTTCTCTGGGGAGTGCAGGAGGGAGGTGAATGTGAACTTCTGAGTAAATCCTCACCACTGAAAGATAACATATGTTCCTAATAAAATCCTGCATTCAGTTGTGCCTAAAAGAAGCCTGAATGGGGATTTTAGGATCCTGACAGAATTAATTCGTTATCTGCTGTAGAAATACTACATGATCTTTAAGGTCCCAACCCAAATAATTCTGAATGTTTTCTGTCCTAATCAAATCCTGACTTTTCCTGACTCATGAAATGCTGATTTGTAAATAAGATCTTTTTGCCTTCTGTAAATACAGACAGAAGTTTTGCAGCATATTGTCAGAATAACTGAGGAAGCAAAAATGGCCTTAGGAGTCCGTATTGTTAATATCTTTCTGAAATTGGGTCAGGTAATTTTGTTGTGAAAACGCTGGTTTTTTTGTTCAGTTGCAAATATCTGTAACTGGGACACTTAGGAAAAAATAGTCAGATTTTTTTTTTTTTCCCCAAGCATCATCTGCAAGTTAAAGGCTAAAACAAAGGGATTGAATTA
This sequence comes from Pachycephala philippinensis, assembly GCA_013397055.1. Taxonomy (NCBI): domain Eukaryota; kingdom Metazoa; phylum Chordata; class Aves; order Passeriformes; genus Pachycephala; species Pachycephala philippinensis. Next base: position 159,667 of record VWZT01016996.1, on the reverse strand, counting down.
AAGGAGGGTTTGATTCTGTGACAGCCTGTGCAAACATTGGTGTGTTGTAGTCTGGGTTATGAGTCTTTCCCTGAATTTCTGGGCTTTTCCCCTGGCCCAGGCAGTTTCCCCATGGAAGGAAACAGGACTGACAGTTCCAGAGCTCCGTGGGTGTTTCCCCTGCTGTGGCTGCTGGCCAGGGAGCAGGAGTAGGGAGGAGGAGAACATCTTTGGCTGCTTTTCTGCTTGGTTTCAATGACAAAAGCATTTTCTCACCAGAAAAGTCACCTGGGAGTTGATGTTCTGGGGATGCTGGAGAGTTTTGTGGTGGCTGGGTCCAGCTCCAGAGCAGAGCTCAGGAGATGGTGCTTAAAAATCTGCTGCCTGCACTCTGCAGCTTGAGTGATGTTTGTCTCCCCTGCAATTAATGCAGTGAGTTAATTGGAGGGGTTTGGGTGTCGACCCCACTCAAGGGTTTAACACCTCCAGGTGTGGGAGGGTGAGGAGGAATCCTCTCCAAGTCCATGGGAACATCTTTTCATGCCCCAGCTCCTGTTTTCACGTTCTTGCAGGTCATACCCAGAGGGAATTTCCTTTCAGATAAATCCTGAACCCCCCTGTGACTTACCAGACACAGCAAATTTGATTTAAGCTCTTTGATCAAACATATTTCAACCCCAAAGTTACAGCAGCTCCACTGGGAGAGCTGACCCCAGAGTTAGAGGGAAATAGGGACACATTTATGGGGATGGAGGTGACAGGGTCAGTCTTAGGGAAGGGACCTGGTTTTTTAACCCTTGGCTCTGCTGCCAGCACTGTGGAAAAATGGGAAAGGTTTTTCCTGAGCCTGGGTTTGATTATGGCAGAAACCTTCCTCTCTGCAGAAGGTAATTGTGGATGTTAACACCCTGCTGACAGAAATCTGCCTTCTGCTTTAAATAAAGGGAAACAATTTCTGCCTTCTCTTGTGGGGTTTGAGTAAAACACGAATTTGCAGGTGGAGGAGAAGGTGGAGTGGGAGACACGAGCTGCGTGTGGGGGGACTTGGTTGTGCAGACTCTTGGATAAATCAGAGGAGGAGCCCAAGTCTCTGGCAAATGTATTTGTTTAAGAAATTGCTTCCCCAGCTGTTGAGCTGTTTCATTTCCATCAGTTCTGCCTGTGCTGTGGGAACGAGTGCCTTGGATCTCCGGGGCTGGTGACATGTTAAATTGCATTATCATGTCTCAAATCATTTCTTTTCCATCATGTGTCAGGTGTGCAGGTTGAACACTTGGCAGGTGTTTTTTGGGCATTCCTTGGAGCTCTGCTGATCCAGAACCATTTCTGTCTTGTTTAGGCTTCTGGATTTGGATTTGGCAGGTGTTTTTTAGGCATTCCTTGGAGTGCTGCTAATCCACAGCCACTTTTCTGTCTTGTTTAGGATTCTGGATTTGGATTTGGCAGGTGTTTTTTGGGCATTCCTTGGAGCTCTGCTAATCCAGAACCATTTCTGTCTTGTTTAGGATTCTGGATTTGGATTTGGTGGGTGTTTTTTAGGCATTCCTTGGAGCACTGCTAATCCACAGCTACTTTTCTGTCTTGTTTAGGATTCTGGATTTGGATCTGGTGGTTAGAGATGAAGATGGCAACATTCTGGACCCAGAGCAGACCAGCACCATCAGCCTTTTCAGGGCACATGAAATAGCTTCCAAGCAAGTGGAAGAGAGGCTACAGGAGGAAAAAGTGAGAGACACTGTGGCTTTTCCCTGTGAAACACCAGGCTGTAAACTAATTGGATGATTGTTATTTTTAGCATTGGTAATGAGGGATTTGATGTGTTTATGAAGAATTATCAGGCTTAAACATTTTGTGAGAACTTCTAAAGCTGTTTTTTTTTCCATCCCTTTTAAGGGTTTAGGAGAATTTATGGTTCAGACCTGTATGAATAAATAAGCTGCATTTTTAAGTTAATATCAGATGTGCATGTGAGGGGTTTGTAAGTTAGGTTGCCATCAGAGTTTCTGTTTGAGAATCACAAAGAATAAATCCTCATTCTTATGTGGTTTCTTTATGCCAATCCTAAAACCTTGGTTTTGAAATAAAAGGGGCAAATTTAAAGCCCTTCTCAGTCTTGGATTGGCAGCACCTTTGCAGTTCAAAATCCTTATTTTTAAAAGGAAGAACTTTCCTGTTTCTTTTTCTGTTGTGTGTTTGTTTTTTCAGGTGTATTCAAGGCTCTATTTTTTTCCTCCATTTGTCTCTCCCTATTTAATAAGTGAAGATATCTTTTCTCTCCTTTTCTTTTTTTTTTTTTAACTTTCTCCTTATGGTATGGCACTTCAAGACAAATCCAGGAAATGCTGTCTGTCATAAAACTTAACAAAAAAAAGATCACAAGAGCAGACACTCAATGGAAACCTCCTCATTTTCTTTCTGGAAGCTTTTAGGAAAGTTTTATAGCAGTTGGATGTCTTTTGGGTGAAGTTAAACTTTATTTTATTCTTGGGTTGCAGTCTCAGAAGCAGAATATTGATATCAACAGACAAGCCAAGTTCGCTGCCACTCCTTCGTTTGCTTTATTTGTCAATTTAAAAAACGTGGTGTGTAAAATAGGAGAAGATGCTGAAGTCCTGATGTCTCTGTATGACCCCCTGGAATCCAAATTCATCAGGTTGGTGCCATTTTTATCTGTGCTTACTCAGGGATAGCAGTGAGGTGGTTTTGGGGCTTAGAAAAGTCAAATTTCTGTGAAAGGCAGAGCAGGTCCCTTCACTTGGGGCACGTTTCAGGGTCGTGCTGAGCTTGTGGTTCCCCGAGAGCAGATGGAAAATCAGAGGTGAGCACACCTGCAAGGGCTGTGCCCTCGCTGAGCTGCAGAAATTCCCTCACTTGGTTGCTGAGGAGGTGCTTTCTTTATAAAAATTACCTGCACTAAGGGAAATGCCAGCTCTCTGCTCAATATTTGTGTGTTTAGCATGAGGAGATTGGGTTCAAAAGTCTTCTGTAAATTCTGAAGTTGATTTTATCTGCTTATGTTAAAGGGCATTCAGGGATAGGATATGGGGGAATGGGTTTAAGATGAAACAGGGTAGATTTAGGTGGGGTAGTAGGAAAAAATCCTTTCCTGGGAGGGCGGGGAGGAGGTGGGATGGAATTCCCAGAGAAGCTGTGGCTGCCCCTGGATCCCTGGCAGTGCCCAAGGCCAGGCTGGATGGGACTTGGACCCACCTGGGACAGAGGAAGGTGTCCCTGCCATGGCAGGGGGTGGAATGAGATGATCTTTATGATCCCTTCTAACCCAAAGCATTCTGTGGTTCTGTTACTCTATGATTTAAACAAAAACTCTTCGAAATATTGTTCTTTTCAGTGAGAACTACCTGGTGAGGTGGTCGAGCTGTGGCCTCCCCAAGGACATTGACAGACTGCACAACCTGAGGGCCGTGTTCACCGTGAGTGCCCTGCCCAGAGCCTGCCCTGGGAGCCACCCGGGAGGGGGAATGAGCTGGGTGTGAGCAGCATGGGGCACCTCTGCAGGGGGAAACACAGCTGGAGAGGGGCTCTGGACCAAGGGATGGAGGGACAGGACACAGGGAATGGCTTCCCACTGGGATTTTGGGAAGGAATTGTTCCCTGGGAGGGTGCTGAGGCCCTGGCACAGGGTGCCCAGAGAAGCTGTGGATCCCTGGCAGTGCCCAAGGCCTGGCTGGAGCATCCTGGGCTAGTGCAAGGTGTCCCTGCTCATTGCTAGGGCTGGAACAAGATGATTTTTGAGGTCCTTTCTGACCCAAACCATTCCATGATTCTGTGCTGGCAAAGGCTCACATGAGACACTTCTCCTAAGTGGCTGCTAAATATTCTCAACACCTGGCTGAAACCGAAGTGAGTTTTTGAATTTTTAACTTAATAGAAATGGTTTGACCTCCTAAGCAATTGATTTACACAGGACTCCAAAGAGATACTTAAATATTAGATACAAGATACTTAATATAAGATACTTAATGAGATACAAAAACTGCTCTGCTTTGAGAGCACTTTGCGTTAGAGGCTTACACAAAAAAGGCAAATTCTGAGCACCCAACTGAAACGGAATTTGAAATTCAACCATTAGAAAGCAACCTGATGTTGTTACTGTTTGCAGGACCTGGGCAGCAAAGACCTGAAGAGAGAGAAGATCAGCTTTGTGTGTCAGATCGTGCGCGTGGGCAGGATGGAGCTGCGGGACAACAACACCAGGAAGCTCACCTCGGGGCTGCGCCGGCCCTTCGGGGTGGCAGGTACCTCTGGGATGGATCCCTCCAAATCCTACTAAATTCTTCCACAGGAACTGGGTGGTGGAACTGCTGTGGGGTTGTATAAACTCAGAGTTTTCTAAATCTCATCAGGCTGGTTGCTGTATCCTAGAAATTATCTTCTAGGGCTTGTGTTAGCTGAGGTGCCAAAGCTTGTTCGCACCGTGTTATTCCATAGAGAATTCTGACATTCCACAGCTGACATTCCATCCCTCTTCTGAGTCTCTGTTGCTCCAGTTCCCCGGGGTGTTCCCTCTCCCCACGCTGCTCAGTTCATCCAGTGCCCTTGGTTTCTCTTTGCAGTGATGGATGTTACTGACATCATTAATGGGAAGGTCGATGACGAGGACAAGCAGCACTTCATCCCATTCCAGCCGTAAGTAGGGAGCACTTTCAACAACAAGCAGAAGTGAAAAAAACCAAGATTTTAACTCTGTTTTAAAAAAAAAGTCAATATTTTAAGTTAATTTCTTTCCATGGGGTATGTTATCCTGAGTAATAGTTGCTAATATTTCTTCTTGATAATTTCCTATTAGTTATAATTGCTAGCCCCAGAAATTTTGGGGATTTTTTTTGAGTTTAAAGCATGCATTCCCGGTTTTGCAGCCTTGCTTTCTTTTTGTTTAAAGATGTCAGGGTGAGAATGTGTATGGGGTGAAATGCTCAAAGTAAGTTCATTGCTGGTTTGGCCCTGCCTTAGGTTGATAAAGATCATGTTCCATCCATAGATCCTGGGATTTTAATTCCATGAAGTGAGGGAAGGTAGAAGGGATAAGGCAAATAAATTTACATAAATATGGATGCTTAGTTTTGTGGGAAATGCTGGCCTGCCATCTGTTCCAAAAGGCAAAACGTAGTTATGGGAGCTAAATTCCTTGATTAATACACTAAAGGATTTTCAGAGGGGTTTTGATAATACTTAAAAAAAAAAGCTTGAAATAATGTAATTTAAAATTAACTTTATTTTGAGAAATAGGCATAATTGAGGAAGCCCTGGTGGTTTGAAGGTGTAGGGCTGGTGAGGGGACTGCAAGGTGTGCAGGTGCTGCAGGGATAGGGGGTGTTAGTGAGAAAATCAAAGTACAATTCCATTTTTCAAGGAAAATGGGTTTTGGGGAAGAGAAGGCTATGTTTGTTGTGTGGTAAACAATAGCAAAGTTGTTTTTTAGCAAGTGCAGAAGTAGGCAGTGAAAATGAACCTTTCAAAGGGGATGCTAATGGAACATCCAGTTTTCTGCTCCATTAGCACTGATTCATTTTTTCTGTTATAGATACACAGAGCTTTAAAAAGATGCAGAATGTGATTTTTCTTTTTCCCCCTGTAATAAATGAAAACATTCTCCTGCAAAAGTCTATCCCAAAGAACACGAATAAGGTGGAAACAAGCACAGGGTGAACGCTGGGGTTGTTATTTCCAACGTAGGCTTGGGCTGTGTATACGAGGCACATTTTTCTCCTCATCCCATGCTCTGTTTCTGTTGTACCACATGCAATTCTGTTTTCATATCTTTGTTTGTTTGTACTCATTCACTGGCCACCAACACAATGGCTGTCAACAGCACTTGGCAAGATTTACTCCAGTGACACCTGATGCTGCTGTTTATTTATCATCCCCATCTTCTCATTGTTTCACCGAGTTTGGGTTGTCTGCTCTTCTCCTCCTTTTCCCTGTGAGATTGATGGGAGCTTTTCCTTCAGGCACTCCACCTGTGCAATGACAGAGGTGACCCTGGAGGTGTTGCAGGGCCAGTCTGCTATAAATACATATCTATGTTTTGATATTTATCTAAAAGAGAGCTGCCTGTGTGGGTTTTCACTGCCTAATTGGGGAATCTCAGGTGGGATTCCTCCCCCTGCTCCCTGAGGAGGGAGCAGAGCCCTCACAGCTGTGCTGGACTCTCTGTGGTAGATCAGCGTTCTTCTGATTAATGATCTCCCTCTGTCTTTCTTGTTACCTTTCCTGTCCTTTGTCCTGCGTTGACTAATAAATACTCTTTGTCACGACTATGATACGATCTTTTGTGTTCCCTTGTCACTGTGACTTCTGGTTTTCTGTGCCCCTTTGTCTCCTGGTGTTGGTCGTCATGTGCATCCTCCAGGCTAGCGTTGGATGACGCCATTCGACACAAGCAGCTGAACATATCATCCCGTTTTTCACCCAGGGTGGCAGGGGAGAATGATTTCCTGCAGACTGTTATAAACAAAGTGATTGCTGCTAAAGAAGTCAACCACAAGGGTCAGGGTAGGTACTTGCTCTTTCTATGCACCCCTGCGCCTTGATTTGCAATGTGGTGGTTTTAATTTTGGAATCAAAAAGTAGTTTGCACTGTTTGTTCCTCTCTTCCCCATAATTTTTCCCCTGCCCAGTGTGGACTCTGCGTGTTGTAGCATTGTTCAGTTCTTGGATGTTTTTATATTTCTGCTGGAGAGGGTCCAGTGGAGGCCGCAAAGATATTGAAGGGTCTGGGGCATCTCTCTGACGAGGAGAGACTGAGGGAGCTGGGTCTGGCTACTCTGGAGAGGAGGAGACTGAGAGGGAATCTCATTGTTCCATATAAACACATCCAAAGGGTGGCAGAGGATGGGGCCAGACTCTTCTCAGTGGTGCCCAGTGACAGGAGGAGGAGCAGTGGCCATGAACTAAAACACAAGATCCACCTCACCATGGCCATGAACTAAAACACAAGATCCACCTCACCATGGCCATGAACTAAAACACAAGATCCACCTCACCATGGCCATGAACTAAAACACAAGATCCACCTCACCATGGCCATGAACTAAAACACAAGATCCACCTCACCATGGCCATGAACTAAAACACAAGATCCACCTCACCATGGCCATGAACTAAAACACAAGATCCACCTCACCATGGCCATGAACTAAAACACAAGATCCACCTCACCATGGCCATGAACTAAAACACAAGATCCACCTCACCATGGCCATGAACTAAAACACAAGATCCACCTCACCATGGCCATGAACTAAAACACAAGATCCACCTCACCATGGCCATGAACTAAAACACAACGATTCCACCTCACCATGGCCATAGACTAGAACACAAGTTCCACCTCACCACGAGGAAGAACTTCTTGCCATGAGGATGGCAGAGCTCTGGAGCAGCTGCCCAGGGAGGGTGTGGAATGTCCCTCTCTGGAGACATTCCCAACCCACCGGGACACATTCCTGTGTCCCTGCTCCCCTTGTCAGGAGTGGATGATCTCCAGAGCTCCCTTCCAACCCCACCGATCCTGTGACTGTGATTCTCTGCTGGAGGTGATGGCTCCAGGACTCAGCTCTTGTGCCCTTGAGCTGTGGGTTTTTGCCTCTCCATGCTGCAGGAAGGGATATTCCCTTCCTTCTCTTCCTTCCCCATATTTTTCCACTCTGCAGCTGCACGTGGAGCATTTTGCTCCTTCCCCAGGAGACCTGAGCTCACAGAAGGGTGAGGAGAGAGCCAGAGCCAGGCAACCCCTCAGAAACCTTCCCTGGTACCTTCTCTAGGGCTCTGCTCTGGGGTGATTTATTTTTGTGTGATCTCATGATCATGATGTGTCAGTGTCCAGTTATTCCTGTACTGGCTTCAATATTTTCTTGGAATTCTGGATTAATATGGAGTTCTGCTGATTAATGCAGAGTTTCCATGAGACACTCTTTGAATATCTGTATCACTTCATATCTGACCAAACTCCAGGAAAATCCCACGCTTTTCCCTGATTTTTTCACTAATTAATAGCAAACAAAATTTTACATAAACCTTCTTTTTAGATTCTCCTTTAGCTAATAAGGAAAAGTTTTGTCTGATTTCCCCCCATGTTTTCACCTGTGGCCAGTGTGTACTGGAAAGGAGGAAACATTTCAATTTCTTTGATTCATTTCAGATTCTTTCCCTAAAAAAGGGTGCCCAAGCAAAGAGAAAAAGGATTAGGAGCTGTTCCTTAGCCAGTCAGTGCAGGTACAGTTGCAGCTCAGTGAAACAGCAGCTGTCAGAACCATCTCTGGCAACAAGTCAGCACAGAAACTCTCACAGAGATATCGAGGGGAAGACAAGCTGCCAAGTGTACACAAAATGAATGTACAGTTAATTCCCTGACAGGATAACCCACAATTTGTTGCATGGATGAATATTTTTGGGGTGTTTGTTGTAGAGTTTAATTTTAGGATTTTCTTCTGCAAATTGCTGCTGTGATTATTTTGTGCTTAAACTTGATTGCCAGCCACTTCACCGAGTGGAGGGCTTCTTTGGGTTGGGCTGCTTTTTTTATTTTTATGGGGTTTTTTTTTCACTTTGGCATCTTTCTTTTTCCTGTAACAAATGTGCCTGATGTGAGTTGGCAAGCAGCAGCTTTTTAGTGGCTTCTGCTGCTGCTGAGCAGAAAAATATCAGCTCTGTGAAGCTGATGCTGTAGATTTCTGAGTGGTCAGAGCAGTAAAAACAACTTATGGGGGTGGTGATCAATCAGTTTGGAGCATGGATCTGCTGCTGTTGCTTGCTTGGAATACTGAGGTTTTTCCATGCAAATCATCCCTGCTCCTTCTCTTTTTTTCCCCATGGAAGATAAACATTTCATTAAAAAGAACATGGAACATAATCAGAAATAATTCTGTGTGCTGTACTCATATTTTCATGTGAAGTGATGAGATCTTTTGAGAGTTTTAAAATATTTTGTATTTTTTTTAGTAAAGGAAGATCAGTTATCTTAATGTACCTGAATTATTTTAACGTTCTTACAATTTTCAGTTTGTAAAAAGAAATCTGTAGTGTCTAAAAATAAATCCCAGCAGTTCCATAATTGTGTTTTTTACACAACAGGTCTGTGGGTGACTTTGAAACTTCTTCCAGGAGATATCCATCAGATTAGGAAAGAGTTTCCACACTTAGTGGACAGGTCAACAGCAGTGGCTCGGAAAATGGGCTTTCCTGAGATTATCATGCCAGGTAAGGCACTGTGGGGATTAATGCTGCTTTAAATGTCTGGATGTATAGAAGGTTTTGGAGGAAAAAATAATTAAAGATGAATTTAAAGTACGGTATGCATAAAAAAAAGCATCATCAAAGGCTGTTGTCTCATTTAAAATAAATGTAAAATACTTTGGTAATACCTGCATCAATAAATAAAGCTCCCACCCCCTTCAAGAAGACAGGAAATCCCAGTGGCAGTGGAAATTCTCCTTTTTTTCCCCAGTTAAAAACCAAATACACAAAGTACACACTTTGTATTATCCCCATAGCAAGGGCATATGTAAAACTTCTGTCCTGTGCTGAATCCAAAGCAGATTTTTCAGAGGCACGGGTTTGATTTAGAGATAGCAGCTCTCTTAGGCTTTGTACCAGATGTGGATAATGCATTTGAAAGAGAGCCCTATCATCTTTTTTTAAATACATATATTCCGTGCATGTTCAGTTCAGGTGTTTACAGGAAAAAACCCCAAACCTAAACCCATAAAAACCAACCCAAAAACGTGGTGCTTCCCAAAATAAAAACTGCTCTGAGCAAGGGCAGAGCCTGCAGTGTCCTTTGCAGATTGATGGGCTCTGGAGGATCCCTGGGATGTTCCCAAAGCCCATCCCAGTTCCAGGTGTCCCTGTGGCTGCTGGCAGATGTCTGTCAGATGTTTTACATCTCCTCTACAAGTGGGAGTGCCTCAGCACCTTGTTTGGGTCCTGTGTTGGCTCATAAACAGTCTGCCTCGTGAAATTATTGGAAATCCCTCGTTTCCCCAGCTCATTTTCAAAATTTCAATTGAATTGGGGTAGAGCTGAAGAACATTTTAAGACAAATCTGAATACAGCCCTCCTCTGCAACCCCCAGGCCAGCAAAAACATCCAACCTCTTCCTGGTGTAACAAATCAGATCTCTTGTAGGCTGTTAAAATATTTTAAATTGCAAAATCCCTTTGTATGGGACCAATAGCTGTGTTGAAACTTTTCCATTATTCAAATGAACAATGGAAGAAGTTGTGTAAAAATAAAATAAATGGAAGTATGGTGTAAAAATAAAATAAGTGTGGTGTTTTAAATGTTTTGCCACTGTTTCTTTGTGTCACTGGTTTCACAAATCCGTGGGTTTACTGGGAATTGTGGTTATTCTGTGCTTTGCTTTCCTTGCAGGAGATGTTCGGAATGACATCTACGTCACCTTGGTTCAGGGAGACTTTGACAAAGGCAGCAAAACCACAGCAAAGAACGTGGAAGTCACAGTGTCTGTGTATGATGAAGATGGCAAAAGATTAGAGGTATTAAAGTGTTTAATGTCTGGGGGCTTTTTGATTTTGATACATATCAGGTTAAGCCTTTTCAACATCTCTATTTGTCAGCTTAAGGTCCCGGTTTTTATTTCCAGCCAAACTTTTGTCCTCATTAAATACATCTTGCCTTATCAGTGCATGCACTTTGATACCAGCTTCATGAGGAGCTTTCTCTCTTATTGTGACCTACTTCACTGAATTATTTTTTGTTGATTTGGCTGAAAGAGTAGAGTTTAAGTGACACAAACACTTCCTCTGTTGTTTGTTTTTGCAGAGTGTGATTTTTCCCGGTGCTGGTGATGAAGCCATCTCGGAGTACAAGTCAGTGATCTATTACCAAGTGAAGCAGCCTCGCTGGTTTGAGACTGTGAAGGTATTGAAACTGTTGAGATAACTTCTCTGGGTGTTAATGTGCCATTAATGCAGCTTTCAGTGGGAAACAAAACTGGGGAAATCCAGAGCCTATGTTCAGCAGGGCAAGGAAGAGTTCAGCTGAGGAAGGCTCTGACTTTTATTGCATATTGAATTTTATTTCAGCCATTGGTCAGGATGGCTGTTGTGGGGAAACTCCAGCATCTCTTTAGGAACGGTTTGCTCTGTTTCCATGAAGCTGACCTAGAGGAGCAGGATATTAAGGCTAAAACACATTTGCCAGAGTGTTGGGCTCATCACTGTCTGGGGAGCTGCTTGTGCTTTAGGCTTGCTCATTTTGCTGGGGTAATAACCTTCCCACTTCCCTGCCAAGCTTGGATATTGCAGAGGAGCTGGTGGTGGCTTTCTGGAGTACATCCAGTGTGTCTGAGCAGGGGCTGTGTGTCTCAAGGGCCTTGGAGCTGCTCCCCATGATGCCTAAAGAGGCCAACCTAGAAACAGAGACTGGACAGGAGGAAGGGAATAAAGGTGGATATTTATTTGAAAGGCCTTCAGAGGCACACCCTGGGCAGGCCAAAGGCTGCACCCAAGATGGACCCCGAGTCACGAGTTCTTCACACTTTTATAGCTTTGCTCCATTTGCATCTCAACCCAATTTCACCAATTAAACTTTAGCTAATGATGGAATTTCCCCTCAGCTTGCCCCCCTTCTCAAGATGCTGGGTTACACATTTTGGGCCTAGGCCGGGCTGGGTGTCCTTGGAGAGCAGCCTGGAGAGGCTTTGTTCTGTCTGTCTCAGCATGAGAGAGCAGCAGCTCCCAGGCTGCAGGACACTGCAGAGTCACACACTGGGAACACAGGATTTGAAAAATATAAAAGCTAAAACCAAAGCATCACCCACACCAGAATTTTCACTCCCAAAATGCCCTTGTTGTGTCCGGGGGCAGAAAGGGGCTGCTGGGGGTGGCAGAGGGTGGATGTGCTGCTGGGATTGTCACTCACTGATCATTTGGAAGTGCTGGAAGGTGTGTGGATGAGGTTGGGAGAGGCTGGAGGTGCTGCACTGACCATTTCCTTGCTCCTCTCCTGTGCAGGTGGCGATCCCCATCGAGGACGTGAACCGCAGCCACCTGAGGTTCACCTTCCGCCACAGATCCTCCCAGGACTGTGAGTACCTCACCCTCTCCATGGGCATTCCTGGCACTGCCTGGTGCCACTCATCCTCTCCATGGGCATTCCTGGCACTGCCTGGTGCCACTCAGCCTCTCCGTGGCTATTCCTGGCACTGCCTGGTGCCACTCAGCCTCTCCGTGGCAATTCCTGGCACTGCCTGGTGCCACTCAGCCTCTCCGTGGCAATTCCTGGCACTGCCTGGTGCCACTCAGCCTCTCCGTGGGAATTCCTGGCACTGCCTGGTGCCACTCAGCCTCTCCGTGGCGATTCCTGGCAGTGCCTGGTGCCACTCAGCCTCTCCGTGGCAATTCCTGGCACTGCCTGGTGCCACTCAGCCTCTCCGTGGGCATTCCTGGCACTGCCTGGTGCCACTCATCCTCTCCATGGGCATTCCTGGCACTGCCTGGTGCCACTCAGCCTCTCCGGGGGGATTCCTGGCAGTGCCTGGTGCCACTCAGCCTCTCCGTGGCGATTCCTGGCACTGCCTGGTGCCACTCAGCCTCTCCTGGCAGTGCCTGGTGCCACTCAGCCTCTCCTGGCAGTGCCTGGTGCCACTCAGCCTCTCCATGGCAATTCCTGGCAGTGCCTGGTGCAAGAGCCTCCTGAAGCAGGGATGGCATTCCCAATCCAGAACTGATTATTGTAATCCCTTTTAGTGCAGGATTAAATTTTTGACATTTTGTTTCACATCTCGGCTCCTTTTTCTCTTTACATCTTCCTTACCCTTACCCTATCCTCACTGAGTTTTTCCTTCCCTGCCCAGTTTTTTTCTCCAAAGGGAATAAATGGAATTTTTTACTGGGTTAGTAATGGAATAAAGCTTTCCATTAGTAACTCAGAGGGTTGTGGCATTCCATACCTTAGAGGTGGATGAGTAGGGAGTAGTAAAGATCTTCAACAAATGCGAAGGTGTTGAAGTTTACAGTTGGCTTAGTGTCAGGAATTGAAGACTTTGGGATTAAGAAACTTAATAAAATAATTTAGATAAAAACAAAAAACCACAAAAAAACCCACAAAAAAAGCCAAACAAAAGATCCAACCGACCAACCGAAAACACAAAACAAAAAAACCCAAAAATGTTATGGGATAAAAACATCCCCAAGACAAGAATGGTAATTTTTAAGGGAAACAGTGTGCTAAAAGTCAGTGTCATTATTGTCAGAAATATGATTGTGTACTATAAATTGAATCAGAAATGTTCTTATGATGACTCAAATATTGAGGTTGGCCACAGCCTAAATATTTAAAAGAGGTCATTCCTAAATATTAAAAAGGACCCCCTTGGAGGGCTTTCTCCCAGGCTCCTTGGGCTGTCTGAGGTGATGACACTTTCCTTCTGGTTTCTCAGCTTACTTTGTGATCTCTCCTTCCTCTGTTGCCTTTTTTTTTAAAACTTTTGCCAATAGATTTGAGCAAGAACAAAGCGAATTCATTTTCTAGTTCCTGTTGGCTGCAGAATGGGTCAGCTTTCAAAAAACTCAGGCACTTCATCTGCAATTATGGATCCAGTTTCTGTTTTGCTTCTGATGTTCCCCCTTCAGATGTGTGTCCTCAGGGCTCTGTGCTCTGATGAGATCCTCGGTGCTGGTGTTCAGGTCTTTATTCCAGCTAAAACACTGCCATTCTTCTACAACCTGAGCTTTCTAAATGCATCACATTTCTGGTTTGTTTTTAAAAAGTTACCTCAATAAAGCTTTCCAAAGAAACAGACAGAATAGAGAGATACGAAGCATCTGGTTACTGTTGATGTGTTAATTTTGGTGGGTTTTTTCTATCTTGCTTTTAGTAGACTTCCCCAATTTCTTGTACACTTAATTAACATGAGAATCTTTGCTGTGGTCCCTCACTGACAGGTTTTCCATGTTTGTGAGATTTAGGTGTCCTGACTGTAGAAGTATCAAATAATTACGTGGTGATTTGTCTTTTCTTTTTGCAACAGCCAAAGATAAATCTGAGAAAATATTTGCTCTGGCATTTGTGAAGCTCATGAGATACGATGGGACAACTCTGAGAGATGGAGAGCACGACCTCATAGTTTACAAGGTAGAATTTTGGCTTCCCAGTGGGGAAGCTCCACTGACTGACTTCTGGGGAATTCTGTTCCAGAATTGCACAGGAAGATGTGTTTTGAGCTCTTCTGTTAGATCAAACTAGCAGCAAGTCCTGAGCAGTTGGTTTATATGGGAGATTGAGTGTTAAACCTTTAATATGTTTTAATTTCAAAGGCATTTGTTGTTGAGTTTTTTGTGGGTGTGGAAAAGTGAATTCTGTAGCCCTTTAAATAATTCTGTCTTGGCTCTTTAGAGACAGATTAGTGCTAAATTAATGTTGTTAAAGATCTATTTGATAACTCCAATCCCAAGAAAATCCAGTATAAATGTTAAAGTTTTCTTATTACTGCGATTTTGAGTGGATATTTTCTGCTGTGTGTTTCAAACATCACTGCAGGCAGAAGCCAAGAAGCTGGAGGATGCCTCGACCTATCTCAGTCTGCCATCCACGAAAATAGAGCTGGAGGAGAAGGGACACTCAGCAACAGGGAAGAGCATGCAGAACCTTGGCAGCTGCACCATCAGCAAAGACTCTTTCCAGATTTCCACTCTGGTCTGTTCAACAAAACTTACCCAGAACGGTGAGTTCACAGAACTGCTGCTCCCAGCAGGATTGGGATCTGTGTGCTGGCTTTGCTGCCTTCTCCATCCCCATTCCCCTGTGACTGGCTGGTGGCTGTTTAATCCACAAGCTCCTGGATTAAATGGTGTGGGTGAGTGTGTGAACCATCCAACCTTCTCTGTTTTGCTCCAGAGCAGTCTGTGTCTCTGAGAAAACAGAATCCCAAGTTAAGTGGAAGCAGGGATTTTGTTTCCCATATAGCTGAGACTCTCACCCTGAAGTGCATTGGGAACAGGCTCTGTGGCAATTTACTTTTCCTTGAAAAATAGCATTAAGGAAGAGTTTGCTTTCAAGAGTAGGGAATATCAGGGCTCTGCTCCCAAATAAGCTGGTTTATGTTATTCCAAGGTGCAATATCCATATCTTAGGGCCGAGGAGAGCTCTGGTGTTTTCTCCTGCTGTGCAGGAGGGATGTGAGGGGAGGATGTGCTGCCTGGAGGTCACTCTCACGTTCCCACACCTTCCCACGAGTGGCTTGGTCTGGTTTGTTCCTTTTCAACCTCACCTCCTGTACATTTTCCCTGTTTGTCAGCTGGCTGAGTGCATCCCAAGGCTGTGGCAAGCTGGTGGCAGGCACCACAGCAAATATTTCCCATTTGCAGCCCGTGCCCTCGGTGTGATTCCTGTGCTCGTTGCCATGGAGCGATCCCTTGTTCTCTGGAGTGGGGAGTGTGGGAGGGTCATTCCATAGGGACTGACTCATTCCAGGGAGCTGCTGTGACTCAGGAGGGGCTGTGGGGAGCTGGATGAGGTGGGTGGCAATCACCATGAGATTCCCACATTCCCCAGTCCTCCCAGTCCAGGGGGATGTCCCTGCTCGGGCACAGCTCCATGCCCAGCCCCGAGTTAACCCACGCAAGCCCAGGTGAAAGCCTGGAGGTCTGGCTGCTGCATCTTAAGGAAAGGTGGCTGTGGTAGTTTAGGCTAAATTTGGAGGAAAATATTTTCTGATATAAGGCGAGGTACAGCCCCCCCTCCTCCACTAGGTTCGGGAAAGAAATGAATTTTCTTTGGAGGAAAGTGAAAAAGAAAAAGCTATTTATTTAACAAACACACGGAAAAGAATAATAATATTAAATGCTAAAAAATCTTTTGCTGTGGAGGGAAAAACCTGGAAGATTTTGGAGTCTTTTTGCGGGTGTTGTGTCTCTCTTCTTCTTCGGAGCTNCTTTTTTTTGTCTCGCACCCAATTTTAAAGACACAGAAAGGCACAGGATTCATACCTGGATGATATGGGATACACACCAAAGTCACTCCAAGACAGCGGCACACAAAAATCACAGAGGAGCTCCTCACCCAAGGGAGCTCTCCCTGAGCTGTTTGTTGGGTGCTCAGGTGAAGGCAAAGAAGCAGAGAGGGGGAATCCTCGTGTGTAAAATCCATGTGCAGGTTTATTCATGTAGGGGACAGGAACCAAGAGCTGCATTTTTAATGAGGGGTTCAGACTTTTGTACTGAGGGCAGGATCGGAGGGGATAAGAGGTACAGCCAATAAGGAAAGGGATAAAAAGTGGGGAGACAGCTGAGGAAACCAATGAGGACAGTGTCTAGGAGGGACTTGAAGGAGGAACCAATGGGGTATCGAATAAAGCACAACTTTCGAGAACTTATGCATATTAATTAAATAAAATTCATATTCATAACTTCATGCATAAAACAGGGGGGGAAAACATGAACTAACCATAACTAAATATGCAAAACGTGAAACTGGGGGATTATGGGCTCTCACCATAACCTAGGAGTGGAAGGCAGGCTTAAGCCCTGAACCACAACTGCTCGTGGCTGGTTTTGTCCTCTGGTCTGGGCAGCTTTGGCCACCTGCACTGCCACACAGAATCGATTGTGGTGTTTGCCAGTGGCATCTCCCAGCCCATCCCGGGTGTTTGACATGCAGAGCACATCGGATCCACTGCAGGCTGGCAGCCCTGGAGCCTGGGAGGGTGCTCAGCAAAAAAAATTGGGATATGCTTGTAGGATTTCCCAGCAAAAATGGGATTGCAGCTCAACAGCAGCACAGCGGGGTTGGGGTGCAGAGAGCAGGATCCAACATCTGGAATTAAACTGCTTTTTGTTGGAAAATCTCTGCTGTTTTTCCCTTCAGCCTGCCCTAGAGCTTGTTAAGAGTTAAAAGTATTTCCCAGTGATCAATATATTGATGTGGCTTTCACAGAACTGCTATTAAAACTAAGCCTGAGCATTGTTTGGTGCTTAATTTACATACTGTTTGCTTTGAAGGCCTGATCTTTATTTAATGCTGCTGCTAAGTGTGTTGTCTGTGAAACTTTTCCTCGGAGTTGCCAAAGTCTTTTCTCTCTCTTCAAAGTGCTGTGACACTATTGAGCAAGATCACCATGAGTCGTTGAGCAGAAAAGAAACAAAACAAAGAAATCATCATTAAATTCCTCCCTGAAGTATCAGTTTGCATCTGAAAATTGGCAGTGCTTTTCAGATGGTGATTTCTGAAGCTGATTTTAAGCTTTGTAAAATGGCTGGTTAATATTCTTCCTTTAACTTTCTTAAAAACAAAATAAAAATCCATTATTATCCTCACTTACCAAAACGTTGAGCCAAAGCAGATTTTTGTCGTTTTTGGTTACCTGTGATAGTTCTTTCTTTACCCTCCATAACCATCTTAGAACTGGCTTTAAGACTTATTTTTAGTAATTCTGAAAGTATGTGAATAAGTCATCTGGCTTTTTCTGTGTGGTGTTTGTTGGTGCAGAGACTTTTTGTGTCTGAGCTCTCTGAGCACTCCCTTAGACTTTAGTTCTCTATGAGCTGTGAGTTGTTAATGTTGCTTTTCTGTCAGTAATCGATGTCCTTGGCATGGAAAAGTCTTCAAAATAACCAACTTGGCCACTGGTGAGACTTTATTTGGGAGAGGGTGGTGGTAGGAAGCATCTACTTGGTTAACACTTGATGGGTTCTTAGTGATTGGAGCAGAATTTATCAGGGCAGGACTTTTCCTTGGCCTTTTCCTGGATTTTGCAGTTAATTTTGAAGAAGAGCAGTGACATAAGGCAAAGAGGAAGAGCAAAACCCCTCAGTGCCTGTGGAAATAAATCCTCTTGGTCCCTCTTGAAGACTTCCAGGGTGTCCTTTTATGATCAGGGTGATGGGAACAGAGGTGAAATGGCATTTATGGGCTTGCTGGGAAATGCTCAGTGGGCAGCAGGCAGAGCTCCCTGGTGCTGTCCCTCTGGGTTTGTGTTGGAAGCATCCAGGGCACCTCTAAGGCTTATTCCAAGAATTTCTCTGTTTTCTTTCCTGCCTGAAGGACTCAAATCTCAGGATAATAGTGGCTGTTCCTTCACTGGAGTCAGGACTTCGAGGAACCAGGGAGCCCAGGATTTTGGAGCAGTGTTGGGAGGAATTTGACTTAATCAGCACATCTGATAATTAAAAACACCCAACACACACACACATATGACAAATTAAAGTGCTGTAGTGGCATGAAAAGTGAAGATGTAAGCACTGAATTAAAATAAAAGTAATACAGGCTGGAAAATCAAATGTTAAAGTCAAGAAGGCAGAGAATTTCAAAGAACAGATGGGAATTTAGTTAGAGGGGAAATATTATCTAACTTAATTCAGAGGCTGGGCTTTGAGAAAAGTTTGGGCCTATCTATGGGGAAGCTTTTGCATAGATACAGGTCAGGGAAAGCAGCAGGAAGGAATTTGGGCTGTTTGCTTCCACTTGTTAAATACCCTGTAAAAGAAAATGCTCATATGCAGTCAGTAGAATAATAAATCACATTAATAAAGCAAAGTTGCTGTTGGGGACTTTGCAGTCTGGGTGTTTGCAGTTGGAAAATCACAGAATCCGAGACTGGTTTGGGTTGGAAATGACCTTAATGATCATCCAGTGCCACCCCTGCCATGGGCAGGGACACTTCCACTGTCCCAGGCTGCTCCAACCTGGCCTTGGACACTTCCAGGGTTTGGGGCAGCCCCAGCTTCTCTGGGCAACCTCATTCTGTCTTCCTCCTGGTGTTTTCTAACCTCAAATTTCACTTGACCTAGGCTGACTCCAGCGTTCCTGTTTCCGGCAGCCCAAACCACTGTTTTCCATCCTCTTGCTGCATTATTTTACACACAGCCCTGTGAAAAGAGTGGGATTAGCTGCCTGACTGGTGCTTTGCTGGGGTTAATTAATGCTTCCAGTACCAGCGAGTGCCCATTTTTCCATACCCTGTAAGTTATTTTTCCCTTTCAGCTGGCCTGGGCTGACATTTTGTGCTCACAAATGTATATTCATTTAGCATTTGCTCTGCCATCACGCTGCGGGTCCACGTGGATTTGTTTTCTTGGGGCAATCCGTGCTGCTGTTGGGAGCTCGTCTGTGGGCTGGCTTTTGTTCAGATCATTTCTTCTGTCAAGCTGATGCCTTGTTAGAAGTCAGACTGCAGCCAAATTCAGGGGTGGAAAGCTGATATAAATATATCCATGAAACACTTTGGATAACTCATGGAGGCATCTTTGCTTTGCTTCCAGAAGCAATTTTTTTTGTTAATGCTGAGTTTCTAAGACTTTGGGTTCAGGCTATAGACTTCTTGTAGGATGTATTAAAAGGAGTGGAGGACTTGGATTCAAGTCTTTCAAAGCTTTCATGTAGTAAAACACTCTTTATTTCTCCTCACAAAGAGATGATGAGAAGGCTTGATTTGAGTGCTGCTCAGAGGGGAATCTTTCCAAGGAGTGCTGCAGTCCTCTCCACTAGAAGTAATTTCATTTATTACTTAGAATGAAGGATTTTTTGGGAAAATATAGCAGCTGCTTTGGGTCTCTGCAGATAATTTCCAGAATAAACTCTGCAGGTTCATGCCTTGGTAAGCATAGTTTTGGTTGCTTTGAAAGTCTGAATAAGAGAGGTGAGGGGGTATTGGTTGGGAGAAAGTGCCTGTTTTGAGTCATTTTGGGCAGGATTCCCACGATATGAATTATATTGGGAGGTGGGTAATGTGCAGTAGGCGGCCAGGGGCTAAACTGAAGGTAGTGAGTCTTTAAATTAGTCATAAAATCATTTAAGTTGGAGAAGACCTTTAAGGGCATGGAGTTCAGTTTTTTTATTGAAAGTTTCTGAGCAGGAATTGCTGAGAGTTTATTTGTGCTCAAAACTGACTTTTCATGGGGAAGAATTTTTCCCTGAGGCTGCTTTGGCTAAGACAGGAGGAGGTGTGGGGTTTGGGGTCTGGGGGCACTTCAGCATCTCAGTAAATGCTGGGGTGGGGTTGATGCTTCCCAGTGAGGTGCTGCTCTGCAGGGGAACCCCACTGAGAGTTCCCCTGGGAACCTCTCCCTAAAGGAAGCTTTGCAGTGAGTAATGGAGAGAGCTGGCCTTCTGTATTCCTTTATTTATCAGGGAGTGCTGAGGTGGCACCATCTTCATGTTGCAGGATTTATTTGGGGATGAGACCATTTGCATGATCTGCTCTGTGCCCTCAGGGTCCAGGACACTCCCAGGGCACTGGGAGATTCTCATCACCCAGATTTCCCCCATCTCATTTAGTTTGCAGCTGTTTGCCTTGCCTTGTGCTTTATTTTCTTTTCACTTTATTCACTTTCCAGCAAAGAAGCTCAAACATTAATGCTGGGAGAGTCACTGCCCTGTAGATATGACTGTGTTGGTGGCTGACTAATTTCATTCTGGCATCTTTGTCTAAATACACAACTGTTGTGTACAGCGAATTAAAAACCCAGGCACCAGGCTTCCTTGGCCTAGATTTTCCTGCTGATATTTCAAAAGCTGGCTGCTTTTCTGAGAGCCTCTCAGAGTTCTGTCAGGGCAGAAGGATTGTCCGAGGTTTCTGCAGCATCAGGTACCAGAAATACCCTGGGAAAAGTCCAGAAATGTCCAGGGAAAAAGGCTGAGCTAAGGAAATAAAACTCTTTGTCCTGTGTGTGGTTATGGAGAATGAGGGAAGGGAAATACCCTGCATGATAAAATTGGTTTTTTTTATTCCTAGTTGACCTCTTGGGGCTGCTGAAGTGGAGATCCAACACGAGCCTGTTGCACCAGAACTTGAAGCAGCTGATGAAGGTTGATGGTGGTGAAGTGGTCAAGGTAATGAGTTAATGTCTTTAAAAATCCCAGATTTTGAGGTATCTTTTCTTTTTGGTTCCCCACACTTCCCCCCTGAACCTCACTGCACTCACTTGTACATTAAATTGCAACCAGGAATCTCAAACTTCAGGGTGCTGATGCTCTTCTCCCTGCCCTCTAAAACATTTCAGGTGTTGAGAACTGATAAAACACACATTTCTGAAAATTTAGGGGTTTTTTAGCACTTTGGTCAATTTTCACATACAGATACATGAAGAAAAGGTGTTTTTCTTTGCAGGATTAGAACATCTCAGAATTCTTACATGGTGATATTAAATATATTTTTAATCTGTGGATGTGGCATGCAATCTTAGTGTGTGCTGCTGTTGTTTTCTTTTAAAAAAAAAACACTTCTTCTGGCAATATTTAGCTGAGCCAAGTTATTTACATTTGCCAAGGCCACTGAGTGATTGTGGAGAGCTACATAAAGACAGATTCAGCTGGGCAAAAGAGGAGGCTGGGACTTTATTGGAGGTGTTGTAATAAATCAAATCTGAAAGAGTGTCAAAAGCTGTGCTGGGGACAGGTGGCCCTGGAGAGCTGTTTCCTTACTTCAGGGGATTTTTAGGTGGTTAATAGAAGCATAATGAATGCCTCAGCTTGAAGTGACTTTAAACCACCTGGAAATGCTGATATTTGTCATCCTTGGAGGGTGGGGAAAGTGGGATCCCACAGATTTGTGTTTCAGGAAGGTTTTGGTTTTGTCCTGGATGGTTTGACAGCAGAATTTTGACAGTGGTGCTGGCTCTGCTGAGCATTGTCATGGCTCTGTCACCTGGAATTCTCCCTCCTCCCCAAATGTGACACCCCAGAGCGTGTGGCACATTCCTGCCTGGTGGGGATCAGGGCTTTCCTCAGGATGCACCACAATTGAGGTTTGAATAAAAGGAGTTTTGGAGTGAGTTCTCCAGCTGGCACACGCTCAGGGCTCAGTGAGATTCCCTTCTCACAGGGATCTGAGCACCACTGGATTCGTGCACAGGGCAGGAGAGGGGATGTTTAATGTTGCTTCCACCACCATTTTTATCCTTTTTTTAGAGGGCCATTCCATTCTCCATCTGTTTACATTCTGCATCTGGTGGAGCAGTGTTCCATCCTTGTGGAATATCTGTTTGTAACTGTTCTTTCTATTCTTCCAGCTTTCTTTGTCCTTCATGGTTTTAAACACAATACCCAGTACAGTCTGGATATCTTTAAAAAAAGTACTGATGTGATAAAACACATTCATATTTTCTGTTAAGCCATTCCTAAAACTCCCAGTAAAAGGGCTGGGCCTGCTTGTGTTCATTTATTGGAGTGGAGATGAGCCCAGATCCCCATTCTGTGCCTGTTCCCAGAGAGTGGGAAGCTGGAAATGTTATCTGCCTTCCCCAGAGGCTCTGGCTCCATTTGTGCAGAGCCTGTGGAATATGAGAATGGAAATGAACAGTGCAGGAATTATTCATGCTACCTGAGAAATGTCCTGTCCCTTTACACAGCAGCAGCATCTCTGCTGTGCTCCTGCTGCTGCTCCACCAAATCCTTGTGAACAGATTTAAACCTTCAATTCTTCCAGTGAAAGTCAGGCTGAGGTGCCTGAGTGTGAAATCAAAGCTGGATCAGCCTCCCAACCATCCTTTGGCTTCCAAGGGGCTCGGTGTGAGCGACCCAAGAGTGCAACTTCTCTTCAGACCAAGAGAGAAACTTCTCCTGTCAAGGCTCAGAGCTCTGCTTCACACTTCCCTTGCTGCCAGTTGGCAGCAGCCACGGGATCATTTAGAATTACAGAAGCATTTAGTTTGGAAAAGACCTCTAAGATCACCGAGTTCAACCTTTAGAACATTGAGTCCAGCCTTTAATGTGCTTTATTTGCACATCTTCTTTAATGGAATGAGTAAGGCTGGGAGAAGGTGATGTTTTTCTTTTGCCCCCGTGGTGAAATTATGAGCTGGCTCTTCCCCAGGACTGGGCTAAGATCAGCTGCAGGAATTTTGGCTTTTTTCATCCTCAGCAGCACGAGCTGTGGCTCTGTGCTCACTTGGTTTAAGAAGTTTGACATTCAGCTGTGAATGGGGGTTAATTCCTGACATTTGGCTGTAGATTTAAGGGATCAGGTGAATCATGCTTGATCCAGGAGACTCACTGCACAGCTAAACATTTGTGAAGGGAAGGTGGGAGTCAGGCTGGTTTTCCATCCGTCTCTCAGGGTGTGGAATCCCTCTTGTAGCTGGAATTTTGGGATCAATTCCCTTCTGCTTGTTGGGATGTTCTTCCCCAGCTCCACCTTGTCTCATCTACAAGGCAAAAACTATTTTTGTTTCATTTTGCTTCCCTGGGAGGGTGGGGAGGAGCTGGGATAGAATTCCCAGAGCAGCTGTGGCTGCCCCTGGATCCCTGGCAGTGCCCAAGGCCAGGTTGGATGGGGCTTGGAGCAGCCTGGGACAGTGGAAGTGTCCCTGCCATGGCAGGGGATGGAATGAGATGGAATTTAAAATCCCTTCCAACCCAAACCACTCTGGGATGATTTAGGACAGATATGCTGGAACCATCCACATTTAACCCCTTCTTTCTCAACCCAAACTGAGCTGAGATCCATCCTGGCTGTGCCCTGGAGGAAGGAGCTGCTCAGACACACAATCCCATTCCAGCAGAACCGATGAGTATCTCTGGGCAGTGAGTGCATGGATCCCTGGCTGTTTCTGGGAAGAACTGCTGGAATTTGGAAGCTTTTGATCCCTGTGCTTGCCTGGAAGCCCCTGGCACTAATCTGCTTTTCCTCTCATCTTGCAGAGATGGGGGAGCCCAGCCAGGGGGGAGTGAGTGAAGACTTTCCTGTGTAGGTTTGGGGCTGGGGCAGCAGTGGGGTGCTCTGTTCCCATGCCTGCATGTGTGATCCCGTTGGAATTGTGGCTCTGGGATGGGCAGCCCTGAGCTGAGGGATGTTCTGAGTGCCTCCCGTGGCTCAGCTCCCAGTTTCCTTGGCATGAGACTCAGTTGCTTGTGTGGTTTGTGCTCTGAAACACCCCATTTTCAGCAATGCATGGGCCTGGTGACTGTGTGGTGAAGCTGCAGTTTGGAAATTCTTGTTGTTGGAGCATTGTCATGGATGAAAGTCCTCGTTCAGGTGTGCCAAGTGTGATTTCTGACTTCATTTTTTCCTGTTGGAGTGATAACGTGTGTAGAGATAATCAACTTCACTAAAAATAATTTGCTGCAAAGAAAAACATTGGATTTTCCGTTTTTTGGCTAACTTTTAAAATACCTTTACTTTAGCAAACATCTGTAGAAACCTGTGTGGAGTCTGAATTTAATTTTCCTTTGGAAATATGATGAGCTGTGCTGTTTCTTTGTAGTTTCTGCAAGATACACTGGATGCCCTTTTTAACATCATGATGGAGAACTCGGAGAGTGAGACCTTTGACACCTTGGTGTTTGATGCTTTGGTGAGTCTGCAGTGGGGAGGGTCTGAAATGCAGATAATAATGGGGAATAAATGATAGAATGAAGTCTATTAATGGAAAAAAATCTGAGCTGAGAGTTATTATTTAATTTAAAAGTTGTATTTAAAGGTTCAGGTCCAGAGGGAGTTGGATTATTTCATGTCATCCTCGCAGAAAATAAGGAAGTGCTCAAATCCAGTCATTTTAATGGATTAACAGCAGAATTTAGGGCAGAAGCAGAAATTTTCATGTCAGTAATGTGTCTTCTGTGAAAAGAAAGGGGAATGGACAAAAATTAAAGATTTTTTTGAGAGTAACGCTAATTATGCTGGTGTTTTCCAGGTGTTTATCATTGGACTGATTGCTGACAGGAAATTTCAGCATTTCAACCCTGTCTTGGAGACCTACATCAAGAAGCATTTCAGTGCTACCTTGGCCTACACGTAAGTGGGAAAAGTTTATTTTTCCTAAAGTGACTTGGAGAATTTTTCCAGGTAATGTTATTTAATTACTTGCTTATGTGGCTTAATTAGGGATGTGCCCATGAGCTTGGGAGGGTCTTGAAGAAAGCTGGGGATAGTCATTGTTTCTCTCTTGAAATAAATTGGTAAAACTTCATTTCTTTCTTGAAATAAATTGGTAAAACTTGCAGTCACGTGCAAGGAGAAGTGTTGATGGTGTTGTAATGAAGAAGGGGATGATTTGACAATTCCAGGAGTTGTTTTGTAAGGAAAACAAAAGCAATTCTCACTCATATTGGGAAGGAAATCGTGTCCATTGAAGATACTTCAAATACAGGTTTTTTGGTGCGTTAAATTGACGTTGTACCCTGGATTATCCACATTACTGTCATTGTGGGGAAGAAGCACTGAAGGACAAAGAAGCAAAGGCCCATTATTTTTGTTGTCTTAAGTGTTTTTTGACAGCTGGAATCTTTGCTGCTGCTTTAGACTGTCAGTGTTGGAGGAAAAATATCTCATGGATATCTTTGCTGTGCTGGGGGGAAGCAAACCCAAACCAGGAAACCTGGGATGTGTTTGCTGGTGCAGAGTCTCTGTTAAGGGACCTGAAAATGTTGGAAAATATTGATTTAAAATTGTGAAGCGTCATAAAATCATAGAATCATGGAATATTGAGGTGGAAGGGACCCACAGGGATCATTGATCCAATCCTGGCCCTGCACAGACACCCCAACAATCCCACCCTGGGCATCAGAGCTGAGGGTGGAACATCCTCCAGCACCTGGATTTATGAGGAAAAGCTGAGGATTGGAGCATCCTCCAGCACCTGGATTTATCAGGAAAAGCTGAGGATTGGAGCATTCTCCAGCACCTGGATTTATCAGGAAAAGCTGAGGGTGAAGCCTTGTCCAGCAGCTGGATTTATCAGGAAGAGCTGAGGGAGCATCCTTCAGCACCTGGATTTATCAGGAAGAGGGTGGAGCCTCTTCCAGCACCTCGATTTATCAGGAAAAGCTGAGGGTGGTCCTTTTTCTGGCTGGCATGGAGAGAATCCTTCCCTTCCTGAAGTTCAGGGAAGAGCTGAATTCTGGCTTGACTTGTGCCCATGGATGTGACAGATCCCTGCCCTCTCCCTGCCCTCTATTCCTGGAACATCCAGCTTGGAAAAGAGCTCCAACATCCCCAAGCCCAACCTTCAGCTGTTGCCCTGAAGTAAAGAGAGGTGGCCTTGGCAATACTGAAGTGGTTACTTGAAATTCTCAGGCAGTTTGCTGCTGTTCCAACAAATCCCCAGGCAGCAGCAGGATCTGTGTGAGCTCGGTGTTGTTTTCTGTTAGTGCAGAAT
The DNA here is from genome assembly GCA_013397055.1 of Pachycephala philippinensis. Taxonomy (NCBI): domain Eukaryota; kingdom Metazoa; phylum Chordata; class Aves; order Passeriformes; genus Pachycephala; species Pachycephala philippinensis. The sequence goes on along the minus strand of VWZT01016996.1, from coordinate 133,613 downwards.
AATGTGCTGCTTGTTTACTTGGAGTGGGGATGTTGGATCATGCACTGGAGCTGGGATGATTTAAAATGGAATTGCTCGTGGTTGCATTCGAGCCCTGATTTATATTCATTGGAAGGGAGGGAGCTGAAATGGGATTATTTTGAAAATTGTTTCACTTCTGAGTTTGATAGGCTTTAAAATGAGGAATAAGAGAGTTTGCAGCTGGTCTTACATACTTGGAGAAATAAATTTTACAAATTCCAGCCCAAAATCTATGGGAAAGCTTTATAAGGGGAAGCCTTGTTGAACGAAGAAACTCATACTTTGTGTGTTAATTCTAACAACATGCTTGTATTTCATTTCATTATTTTTATTATTCTGATTATTAGTAGTAGGTGCATCTTTCTCAGAGCCTAAATCTGAGTATCCCTAAACACCCAGCAGAAAATCAGCCTTATTGAGATTTGCTGTATATTTAATAAAGTTATGGTCTGTGATTTTTCTCTTATTGCTCAAGAATAAGTTACAGCTACTTATCAAAGCAAGAACATAATGAGTTTATGAGTTGAACAATTAATTTTATAACTCTGTGGGTGCATAATTTTTCTTTACCCCTTTCAAAACGGAAATTCTGTGAGAACACTTGTAACTCATACGTGTTTTTTCTGTATTTAAACAGAAAACTGACCAAGGTTTTAAAAACATATGTGGACAATGCTGAGAAGTGTGGGATCACTGATCAACTCTTCAAAGCCATGAAAGCCTTGGAATACATCTTCAAGTTCATCGTCCGCTCCAGGATCTTGTTCAACCAGTGAGTACAGGCAGTGCTTGAACCTCCCATTGCCAATATTGCTCAGGAACTGCCAAAATTCCACAGTGCCTCAGTTAAAATTGCTCAATATTGCGTTGTTTTAGAAATCCTTGAAGCTGTCATGAGTTATTTCAGGAGAAGGCTTTTTTTCTTTAGCAGAGATGTGTATTTTCGGTAGCAGCGAGTTGGTAAAATCAGGATAGTTTAGGTCTCTGAACAATTAAAGCTTGGCACTATTTGGGGAAACTTCTGTTGCTGCATTGTGTTTTCCACAAAAGTTATAAAGCAAGCTGATGAGATCTCAGCTTCACTTAGATTGAGTCCTTTTACTGCTTGTTAGCAGTGGGAACAACCTTATTACAAGGGATTTATGTAGAGCTCTTAAGTTACCATCTCCACCACCCTTTTCTCTAATTTAGGAGCTTGGAATTTATTTCTGTAGGAGCCTTGCTGTGAGATTTATAAAATACTGAATGTCACCGAGCCTGGAGCAGGCCCTACAAATCACTTGAAAAGAGGGAAAAAAAATAATTCCCTCTGGCTGCAGATTGGATTTACAGAGAGTCTGACCCTTCCAGGACTGGCCATAGGATTTCCTCGTGGGAAGCCCTAATTCAGAGCCCTTCAGTGTTGGGAAGGCACAGCTCCCTGTGCCAAGGGATTAATCAGCAAAATTACTGAGTGCTGAAGGAGGCTGTGATTTGTTCTGCTGCAGGACTGACACCCTGCCTGGGGGGTGTGATTTGGAGTGATTAAAATGCAGGAGTGTGGCAGGGCTCTGAGTGATCACTGCTGTTCTGCTGAGGAATTGCAAACAGCAAACTGAAGCTTTTATTCCAAAATATGGCAGATTTTTAACTTCAGGAATAGGGTGGATGGAGAATTTTAGCAGTTCAGTTCTGGATAAATACGTGGAAGTTCATGCAGGTAAAGCCTGGTGGCACAGCTGTTTGTTCACTACAGCAAAGGTTGATAAAGGCAAGATATTACAAGTGACCTTTAGAAATATCTTGATTTGATTTCCTCAGTAATGATCCCAGTGCTTGTGGTGTATTTACTGCAGTCCTAAAATCCTTCAGGCAGTGCTGGAAGAACTAACCTGGTGTAAACCTGGTTTTCTCACAGCTGCAGAGTTTTGGTGCTTTATCAGGTATATTAAGTAAATAGATGGTATTAGCTGACAGTAGGAACACATTTGTGACTAACTTGTTTATTTTTTATTACAACTTCCTTTTTGAAAGGCAGAGCTTTTTGTCTGAAGCACTTTGATTTATTGGGCTGTCAGGTTTAGTTACTCTTTCTGTTGGTGTGAGTTTCACCTCTCTAATCTGTTCAGGGGGACACTGAAATCCATTATGGAAATGAGGAGTTAACAAGATTATTGTCCTGCATAACCCCCAGATTTAGCCTAAAAGGGAAATAGAACTTTGCACAGCAAAGTAACACAATTCAGTGGTTTGGGGTTTTGTTTTCTGTAGCATTTATTTCCTCTGTGTCCAGGTTAAAATAGACTTTTTTCATTCCTGGAGCTTCCAAAGGTTTATGAGCATAGCATTAAAAATGATACAAATCACCTTCAGTGTAAAGCAGCAGGAGCATCCTGAACTCCGTGTTTATCCCAAGAAAAGCCTGTTTCCAACTGCAATGTGTGATCCATCATGGTGTAGCTTTAGATTGGGTATTGGGAGGAGATTCCTCCCTGTGAGGGCACTGAGGCCCTGGCACAGGGTGCCCAGAGCAGCTGTGGCTGCCCCTGGATCCCTGGCAGTGCCCAAGGCCAGGTTGGACAGGGCTTGGAGCAGCCTGGGACAGTGGAAGGTGTCCCTGCCATGGCAGGGGTGGCACTGGATGAGCTTTAAAATCCCTTCCCACCCAAACCATTCCATGATTCTGTGATCTTGGAACACGAGGAAATCGTACAATGATTATATATGGAAAATTCCTGGGTGAGAGTCTCTTTCTGAGCTGCAAACTTTATTTAAGGCCTTCCTACTTGGGTTTAATTACAGGAGAAAAATGGAGGAAAGTAGAAGGGAATTGAACTCTAATGGCTCTTGGTGCCAGGTGTTTGTGGGGATCAGAGCCAGTGGAACCAGGGAGGGCTTTGGAAGCCCAGCTGTTGTTGGATGAGGCTCTTGGAGCAATCAGAGCTGACTGGGCAGATATGGAGTTTTACTGGGGGAAGGAGTCATGGGATGGTTTGGTTGGGAAGGGACCTTAAATTCATCCCCTTCCACCCCCTGCCATGGCAGGGACACCTCCCACTGTCCCAGGCTGCTCCAAGCCCTGTCCAGCCTGGCCTGGAAGCCCCATGTGATGTTTATAACTGCCCTGGTTAGATTTAATCTGGGTTCCAGATCCCTTTTGATTTTGCTCAGGTTAAATCTGAATAACTCTGGTGTAGGTGAGTCCCACATGCTGCCCAAGGAGGGGAGAGTTTTCAGGGATGGTGTGGAGCCAGTGGTGGTCTCCCCCTGGTTTTCCAGTGAGGATTGTGGCATCCTACACCTGAAGCAGGGCTGGTTGTGAATTTAAAACACTCCAGAGACTTCCAGGAACACTAATTGAACCTCTGGCCCAAGTTCTTCACCTTGGCTGTATTTTTTTTGCCTTTGGTGTTGCTCAGGTGTCTCTGTGCAGTTTTAACCCCCTGAAATTATCAGAGAAAGAAAGAGAGGGGGGTCCCAGTGGGCAGCTCAGCTCTGAGGCATCTGCCTGGAGGCACAGGGTTGCTTCTGAAGCTGAGCTGGGGCTGAGTCATTCCTGTGTCAGCTCTGCTGACTCCATGGGAAACTGAGCCTGGAATTAGTGCTGAAACACAGCTTAACCTCAGTGCTTCCTTCCCACAGAAAAAAAAAAGAATCTTTTTAGCAAAATGAGGGTGGATGGGCTCGTTCGTTCTCTCTCTTTTTCTCTCTCTCTCTCTTTCTCTCTCTCTCTCTTTTTCTCTCTCTCTCTTTTTCTCTGTCTCTCTTTTTCTCTCTCTCTCTTTTTCTCTCTCTCTTTTTCTCTCTCTCTCTTTTTCTCTCTCTCTCTTTCTCTCTCTTTCTCTCTCTCTCTTTCTCTCTGTCTCTCTTTCTCTGTCTCTCTTTCTCTGTCTCTCTTTCTCTGTCTCTCTTTCTCTGTCTCTCTTTCTCTCTCTCTCTTTCTCTCTCTCTCTTTCTCTCTCTCTCTTTCTCTCTCTCCTTCCCTCTCTTTCCCAGAGTTTAAGGTCACTCACCTTAGGCCACAGGTAGATGTTAATGATTGCTGGCACGTTTTCTGGCTGCTTTCTGGCTTTGTGAGCCCGGAGCTGCCTGGCAAGGCTCCTGCCAGACATCTGCAGGGTGCAGAGGCTGTCCCAGGGCTGCGTGGGCACGGGAATTGGGTCACTGCTCAGGGATGCTCCAGAGACTCAAACAGCAGTGCTGGATGTGGCATTGCACAGAGAAACCTTGACAATAAAAATCTCTTGTTCCTGCTGGCCCAGTCTGTCTTGTCTTGAGGTTTTTTTTGTGAAAGAAAACTCTTGTTTTGGTAAAGAAACTTATAGCAATTCTTGAAAAAATGTGAGACAACAAATGGCTGTCTGTGAGTTGATTGTCAAAAGATCACCAGATTTTTTTGAAACAATATTTCCATTGTGGTTTGTGCTGATGAAACCTCATTCTTTTCCAGACTGTATGAAAACAAAGGAGAAGCAGACTTCAGGGAGTCTCTGCTGCAGCTCTTTAAGTCCATCAATGAGATGATGAGCAGCAACTCTGATCAGACTGTCATAGTGAAGGTTTGTGCTTTCCAGATCCCCACTTTTCCATCTCAGGGCTGTCCATGAAGTATTTGTTTGTGTTTGTGCTTAAAAGCTGCTTTTACCCCAAACCAGGTTAATACTTGGTGCTTCTGCTGAAGGGTTTCTGGCTGTATAAAGAACTTCCTTTAAACAAGTAAATTTATGGAATCCTAAAATCATTTCAGTTGGAAAAGACATCTAGGATCATCAAGTCCAACCTTTAATTGCTTCAAAAGCCTCACTTTTATTTTTAAAAGAGGACTTAATTAGGGCTCAGTGATATTTGGCTTAACTTGTATAACCTTAAAGTTAAGGTGTTTTTAAGGCATTATATTTAAGATGCTGATGACAATGTAGAGCCTCCTATTTTAATGCACTTATTTATATCTGAAGCTGTTCAGGAACTTCAGTACAGGATCTTAAGCCCTAGTAGATATTTTAAAAGGAAAATCAGTAGTGAGTGAGACTGCAAACTCCACCTTTCATCCCTTATCCTTATTCTTGTGTCCCTCTAAAAACAGTATCTGCTTTTGGTAACTTTGGCTCGTGGAATTGGGAATGGGGTCTGTGCCCTCAAATGGTGCTGATATCAAAGAGCAAAAACACTGAATTATGGCTCTGATAGATTTTTAGTATCCAGAGGAGGCTGGATACAAAAGTTAGTGGGACTTTTTCATCTTGGAAAACTCCAGAGACTGCCCTAAATGTGTGTTTGATAAGCTGCACCTTGAACTTCTCCTCGTGTTTCCAACTAGAATTTATAAAAAGATGGAACTCCTGACCCGGCCCTGCTGAATCAGTTGAGAGATGATCAAAGGGCTGAGAACTGGGGTAGAATTTGGGGGCAGTTGGGCTCCTCCTGCTCAGGTGGTTGCAGAGACAGACAGTGGGAAAGCCCTGTGCCAGTGGAAGAGGTTCCTGGGGAATTCCAGCAGGGAAAGTCCTGAGTGAGAGCCCCCAGTCCTTCGTAGCTGAGCTCTGGGGCTCCTGATGCTGTGCTGAGCACACAGTAAAAATAGATACTGGGATTGAAGGAGCTGAGGTGGAATATTTTAGGCAGAGAGGCTGAGGCTGTATCATCTGATAACAAAATAGGGGTATTACATGTTTTGAGAGAGCTGTATTTTCATTTCGTTGCCAGAGCATCTCTCCTGAATGGAAATGGGGAGCTGGAGTCCGTGGCTCAGGGTGTGCTCTCTGGGGTTTTACAAACAGGGTCTTTGCACATTATGGGAGTGGAATGTGAGATTTCTTTTCCTGAGACTCCTTTGCAGGGCCTGCTTCAGGAAGGCAGATGAACATGAGCTTTTTTCTTTAACAATTTATACCTTGGGGAAAAAAAAAAAAAGGCAAAAAAACCACAGAAAACCTAAAAAATTGGGATGGATTTTGTTGTGTTCACCTGAGATGCAGGAAGGAAAACTTCCTGGTGAGAGCTGGAGAGAGAGATCCCAGTGCAGCAGTGGCTGTGCTGGGTCAGGCTCAGAGCTCTGCAGACCTGGGGAGAGCACAGCTCCTGCCTGTGTTTGAAGGGTGCCAGGTGAAGCACTGAGGATGAGCCAGGGTGGTGTTAAGTGTGCTTGAGGAGGCCTTTCAGAAGCCTTGACAACCTTCCATTCATTATTTATTGCTTTCATCTCCTCTGGACTCTAATTAGGCAGCTCTTAGAACACATAATTGTTACTGTTGGCTCTTTGCAGCCTGTGGAATTGCTTTTATGATGCTCAGGTATCCACTGGAGCTCTGCAATGTGAGCACTGAAACCTGTGCTCTGTTACAGAGAGCAAACCTATTGAATGGGTGGATAAATGGGGTTTTGGAGAGAGTGAGTGTGGGTTCTGTGGATCCTGCAGAGCTGCAGGAGTGCTGGGAGCTGGCAGTGGCACTGGGGGGTGACATCAGAGGTCTCATTCAGCATCTCCAGTGACTGAGCTGGTCTCAGTCTGTGCTGATGAGAGGAGCATCAGAGGGACCTCCCAGAGCTGGGGGGCTGCAGTGGGAGCTGGAGGGTGGCAGGTGTGGGACACTGCTGTGAGGCAGAGTGAATTAATCCCTGCAGGGTGCTCCACTTGGAGCTGGCACTTTGGGCAGGACACCCTGTGATGCCTTAGGTTTTAACTTTTATATGTTTCAAATCCTGCATTGCCAGTGTGTAACTGTGCAGTGTCCTGCAGCCTGGGAGCTGCTGCTCTCTCATGCTGAGACAGACAGAACAAAGCCTCTCCAGGCTGCTCTCCAAGGACACCCAGCCCGGCCTAGGCCCAAAATGTGTAACCCAGCATCTTGAGAAGGGGGGCAAGCTGAGGGGAAATTCCATCATTAGCTCAAGTTTAATTGGTGAAATTGGGTTGAGATGCAAATGGAGCAAAGCTGTAAAAGTGTGAAGAACTCGTGACTCGGGGTCCATCTTGGGTGCAGTCTTTGGCCTGCCCAGGGTGTGCCTCTGAAGGCCTTTCAAATAAATATCCACCTTTATTCCCTTCCTCCTGTCCGGTCTCTGTTTCTGGGTTGGCCTCTTTAGGCATCACTTGGAGTCAGCAGTGGCAGCTCCTCAGAGGCAGCAGCTCCATGAGCAGTGGCAGGGGAAGCAGCAGGGTTTTGGGGTGAGCAGAGGTGGCAGGGCTGTCACCTCGCTGTCACAGAGCCTTGGAGCAGCCACTTCTTGGATGCTGGGCTGGTTCCAAACCTCAGGAAGGGGTTAGAGGGGTGCAGAGGACTGGGAATGCTGCACCTTCCCAGCAGGTGAAACAGGGATTTCCTGTGCTCTGGGATTTGTACAAAGGGCAGTCACTTGCTGACATGGTTAGGAGGGGAGTTTAAAGGAAGTAAAGGAATTTTTTATCTTTTCTGAAGTTTGTTGCTACAGGGGGTTGTGGAGGCAGCCGGGGCAGCAGAGGGACAGAGCTCAGGAATGTGCTGAAGGATGGTTGGGGGTGCTAAGCTGGAGAAGGGAAGGCTCCAGGGAGAGCTCAGAGCCCCTTGCAGGGCCTAAAGGGGCTCCAGGAGAGCTGGAGAGGGGCTGGGGACAAGGGATGGAGGGACAGGACACAGGGAATGGCTTCCCACTGCCAGAGGGCAGGGATGGATGGGATATTGGGAAGGAATTGTTCCCTGGGAGGGTGGGGAGGAGCTGAGATGGAATTCCCAGTGGCTGCCCCTGGATCCCTGGAAGTTCCCAGGGCCAGGTTGGACATTGGGGCTGGGAGCAGCCTGGGACAGTGGAAGGTGCCCATGGCAGGGGTGGAAAAAGATGATCTTTGAGTCCCTTCCAACCCAAACCAGTCTGGAATTTTGTGGTGGTGCATCCCCCAGCCCATTTTTTTTGAGCACTCCCAAGCACGCTCGTTTGGGACAATTTCTTGTGCTGTTGGATACTTTGCAGAAGTTCTGTAGAAAACCAATGATTTTAAAGAGATAAGTCCTCAGGTCCCTGTGTTGTGCAGGAAGATCAGCAGATCTGGCTGTGTAGCAGTTTTAGCCTTTTTTCACTGATTTTTTATAAATTGGGGAAGTTAAATGAGTCTAGACAGAATAAGTGTGTTTGGAGAGAGATAAGAAGTTGCAAAGACCTCCACAGAAAATGAAGGTGCTTTCCATTAAACGAGGCAGATGCTTCTTTCACACATCCCAAAGTTTCCATTTCTCCTTACAAAAAACCTGAATCTTTCTTGATAGTTTAACACCATGGAGCAGAACTGTGACTGGAAGTTTTCTCTGAGGTGTTTCCAACTTTTTGGGCTGGATGTACTGGATTTTTGTCCCCTAGCTGTTGGGAGAGCAGCCTTCAAGCTGACACGGAATAAATGACTGTAGTCTTGTGTTCTTAGCAAGAATTCCTCTTTATCTGTTCAAATATTTATGGCCTTGTGGAAGCTGATGAGTTGTTGTTGACTGTAGGTCTTTGGTTATTTAATATTTTGCATTTAAATTGCTTCTTTTTTTTTTAAATTTGAATTTTTCAAGGCTTTGGGTACGTGTGGGGGGAAAAAAGTTTCCTCAAAAGAAAACTCTCTGAGTTGTACAAGGATTTAATGTTGCAGAGCACAAAAAGACACTTGGAATTTGTACGTCTTGTAGGATTATGGATATTCAAAAATTCTTGGGGTAGGGGAGAATTTATAGGCTTTACATATAGTTAAAACATTAATAAAAGGTTATTTTTAATTTGACTGGTATTACTTCAGCTATGGATTTTTGCAATAAATAGGTAAAATTCCATATAATCTTGGAATATGGTTTGAGCAGAGCTTTAGCAGGACTTTAAACCTCTTATAGCACTTTACTGGCTCTTATAACTCTTTCTTTTGCCTTTTATATACTCAAATATGTTGGAATTAAAATGTTGAGGTGCAAGAATGAGTAAAACCCAGGCTAAAAAGGCAGCAATAATCAGTCCTGTAGGTTTGAATTTGGGAAAGTGAACTGGTAAAAACTACAATGCTCAAAACAACACAGAAGTTGGGGGTTTTTTAGTTAAATAAATAAAATTTTTAGTGGTTTTTTTTGGTGTGTCACTGTTCCTGCAGTGGAGACAGACATTTCAGGGCTGCCTTGTCCACTTGTTTAAGGTGTGGAGAGGGAAATCCAAGCAATGATTTGAGCTGACAGATGTTGTGGTTGTTCTTTAATTAACAAAAATCCTCCTTGCACGACGAGGGGCAGTGGGCTGCAGCACCAGCTTGGGAAGGGGAGATCCCAGTTTGTTTTTCAAGCATCAATTTGACTTTTAAGAGTTAAAGCTGATTCAATAAGGTGAGCAGCATTTGGTGCGTGCATGCATTTTTAATGGTTACAAGTGTACTGAGCCTTCCTGGGTTTATTCCTGTTTTCTGCTAATTGGTGCATGATAATTATTTCCTTAACCTTCTCCTGCTGAAGCGTGAGCTCAGCTGGAGCCTCGGAGTGATGTTTGGAATTGGGAGAAAAATGCAGGTGTTCCTTGTTCAGGTATTCCTGCATCCCTTGGGAAGCAGAGGAGCTCCTCCTGCACTGGAGAAGGGACTGGGCCCTTCTCAGCAGAGCCCCTCTGATATTTTCTGTCCTGATTTTGTTCAGGATGACTGGGAGAACCTTTACACGATATGAATGAAGCAGGTGTGAGCACTTTGTGTGTATAAAATCATCCTCTGTGTGGCCACGGATAGCTGGGACCATTTCTTAATGTGAATTTTCCTGTTCCTGTGGGTTCTTAATAACCCTTCTAACACATTTCTCAGTGTCCACTCTGTACTTCAATATTCAGCATTTCTCAGTGTCCACTCCGTACTTTAATATTCAGCATTTATTGCTAAAGCCACAGAAAAGTATTTTAATGAAGGCAGGGGAATATAAGGTGCCTGAGAAGAAAACAAGACACTGAGTTGTGTCTTTTCCAACAGGTGGAACACTTAAAAACCATCACTTAAAATTAGCTGAGGAACAAAATGCAGCTGTGGACTGAGGTTTCTGTGTCTCTTAGGATCCACGTGGGAAATATCTCCAGAAGTTACTCATTTGTGATCGTGCTTTGGGCTGTTTTACACTGAGTTTAGTGCCAGAGGTGCTGCTTTGCAACTGGGATAAAAACTTCTTTTGTTTGTGGAGTGAATAACTGCTCTAGACTGGGGCAAATCTGAAATAGAGTTTAGAAGTTCCTGGATTTTTTTTTTATCCAGCTGCTGCCTGGGCTTAATTTGGTTTGGATGAGTTTAATGGAATGGCACCTGAGATAATGCTGGGGTAGAAGGGAGGGGCTTTGTGCTGAATGACACAAAAGGTGAAAATTAACATTAAAATAATGTTCAAATGGAGTCGGGTAAAACAAATTTATTGCTTTGTCAAACAAAAGAGTTCAGAAGAATATCATGTATTTGGCACAGAGTTTTTGTGCTTAATTTGGAGACCGGGCGTGCTGATGGAAACAAATGGCTTTGGAAATTGACAGTTATAAATTAAGGATTTTTTTGCTTTTATGGACTACAAAGAGCTGAACTTAAACCCCAGAAAAAAGCTGTGGTGTTCTGCTCAGAATACATTTTGTGTAATACTTTGCAATTGTCATTTGGTCAATCTAACGACAACCTTAAGTTAGTTTTTTTTCAACAGCTACTGCAAAGAAGCTTTTGTGACTTTTTTTCTTTTGCCATTCCTTTTATAAACCCAAGAATGGGATAATTTTCCATTGTTGTAAGATTCCTTTGCTGTCCTGCTTTCTTTTCACTCACCAGTGACTAATGATCACAGGGGTAATTTCACTTTTGTAATAATTAAGAGAAATCTCCATATTCTCAATTGTGTAGCAAACAAAAGCAGATGAGTAAAACTCATTTTTCTGTTATCCCAAATGATATCAGAATTACTTTAAGGTACTTAGCGAGGTTGCCCTGTCTTATTTTAATGTGCTTTTATTTGCCTGATGACACAAAGAAAAGGCTTTACCTGTCCTCTCATCCCTTTTCTGAGGAAATTAAAAACTCCAGAAATTCCCTTGAAAAGCAGCTGCTCCTGGCAGTTTTAGAAGTTGGGACTCTTCTGTCCCAATAAATAAATGAAGCTTACTCTTATTTAAATATTCAAGTGCCAAAGTGAAGTTTTTTGAGGTTTGAGGTTTTCCCACATGGAAAAAAAGTGCAGAAAAAATTCCTTTCAGAATCAAGATAAATAATTCAGCCAAACTTTCAGTCACAGAAACTCCTTGAACTTTTAGATCTGGGCAATGTGCTAATTTTCCTCTTGGTAGATCCCATTCTTTACCCATTTCTGTCTCATTAAACCTGTCTGGAGATGGAAACTATCAGTGAGAAAAAGGCAGAGTGGGCAGTGCAGGGGACTCTTCATTGATGTTCAGAGGGGAAACTGTTGGGAATAACAATTCCATTGCACCTGATCTTACTTATTCTGCCTTTTTTACCACATATTGAAGGGATTTTTTTCCCTCAAATGATCTTTTGATACCATCACTGAGTTTATTCCTTCAGCAGGAACATGATTTGGCTGCCAGCTCTGGGGAAGTTTAGGAGAACACAATTAACTGTTGAGTTATTTGATGTTCAGAGGGGCCACTGTTGGGAATAACAATTCCATTGCTCCTGATCTTACTGATTCTGCCTTTTTTACCATGTTTGAGGGGTTTTTTTTCCTCTCAAATGATCTTTTGATACCATCACTGAGTTTATTCCTTCAGCAGGAACGTGATTTCACTGCCAGCTCTGGAGAAGTTTAGGAGAACACAATTAGCTGTTGAGTCAGTTGATGTTAGGAGGGGTCACTGTTGGGAATAACAATTCCATTGCACCTGATCTTACTTATTCTGCCTTTTTTACCACATATGAAGGGGTTTTTTCCCTCAAATGATCTTTTGATATCATCACTGAGTTTGTTCCTTCAAGAGGAACATGATTTCACTGCCAGCTCTGGGGAAGTTTAGGAGAACACAATTAACTGTTGAGTTATTTGATGTTCAGAGGGGCCACTGTTGGGAATAACAATTCCATTGCTCCCGATCTTACTGATTCTGCCTTTTTTACCATGTTTGAGGGGTTTTTTTTCCTCTCAGATGATCTTTTGATACCATCACTGAGTTTATTCCTTCAGCAGGAACGTGATTTCACTGCCAGCTCTGGAGAAGTTTAGGAGAACACAATTAGCTGTGAAGTCATTAGGAGCCCATCAATGAATTTATCTTAAAGGTTGCAAAGGGTCCTGCTCCAGAGAGAGAGCCTGGTTGGGATGATTTAGGGAATAAGTTGCAGTTAGTCCATGGAACGATAAATCCTGGGAATTGCCATCCCCTTGCACTGGCTGTGCAGAGAGCTATGGCCATCAATTATTGCTTAATTAATTCCATTTAAGGCAAAGCTTTGACTTTTCTGGCCCTGATGATTTTCACTTAGTGAGTTGTATTTCTTGGCCCAGTTAATTGCCTTTTCCACGGTTTTTAAAGGTATCCTTGAGGCACTGAGCAGTTCCTTGGCTGGTCTTGGCAGCTCCTGTGTGGAGGGAGTGGCAGCTCATGGTTCTTCCCATACTTTCTGTGGAATAACTCCTTTTACACATGGATATGGTCTTCATGAAGGGGAAATAAATGTGGATTGGTGTGGTTGGGAGTGGGAGGAGCAGAGAATGAGCCACAACAGCTCTGAGTTGGCTGCAGGCTGCCGTGGCCTTGCTGATGTCATGCTGAGCCATGTGAATCACAGCAAAAAAATGAAATCCCAATAATACCCCAGAGCCAGTGGAGCAGGGAGTGTGGAGGGAAATTCAGCTCGGGGAGAATATATCCATTATTCATGCCACACATGGTCTCATTGCTGCCTTCTCTCCTTTTCATCCTTCCACTTTGCTGCTTTATTTGTGTGCTTTGTAGTGCTGGAAATGACTGATTTTGTAACTTGATATAAGGGTGGGGATAATTTGTCACTCGTTTTGCACAAAGAGAGAAGCCCCTTCGGGCAGGAAAATTTTTATTGCAGCCCAGCTTGAAACTGTGTGTAATTACTGAGTGTGTGTGTGAGACTGATCTGCCCAGCTTTGGGTGTGCTTCTCGTGTGATCACAGGGAAATTACTGCAAAAACTCTGTGATTGAACATTGAGGTTCCTCACTACTGTGGTTTTTTAATGCTGGTTGAAGTTTTCAAGTGTTTAAGGCATCCCTGTGTAACCATGGAGTTAAGATTTGGGCTTAGTTTGCTGTGTGCTTCTTGTGGAAATGAGGAATTGGAGCCTTTGTCCACTGCTGATCAGGAGTGAAAAGTAATTAATTTAATTTCTTTAAATGGAAGAAAAAAACCCAACACAACCAGATGCTTATTTGGTTTTGCCTGATGTTATATGAAAAGACAAGAGCAGGGTTTTTTTTATCTGCTGAATTTCATATTCCTCATTTATGCATTGCAGTATCCTGGGAATAACCAGCATTGCAATGGAGCTGCTGCTCACAGAAAGTCTCCTTCAGCTGCAGCTTTAACAGAGTTAAGATCTACAGTGAGAGCTGCTCTTTTACATGATTTAACACCAATAAAAAATTATTTTAGTAGCCCTTTGGCTTAGACAGATACAGATTTAATGACGGGGCTGCAGAGCTTCATTCTCTGATGGTCTTGTCACATAATCGAGCCAGCTGAGGTGGGAAATTGGGAAATATACTTCCACAATCTTCTTTAAATCTCCAGAATTAAACTTTAATTGGTTTGTCCATAAAGTAGACCCTCAGTTGCTGCTAATTGTTGCAGCTACAAGCTGTAAATGGCTGTTGTAAATAGTGTTTTACCTCGCAGTAGTTCATGGAAGCCATTCAAGGGTTAATTTTTACGCTCCTGCCGGGGCACGGTGCGAAATTTTAATTCAAGATATAAAATGCGAGCTCTCTTTTTAAGATGTTACTAAACATTTATGGCTCCATGTGTGTGAATGATCAGCAAATAAAGCCCTGCTTAAAGCTGGCTGTGGTTCCTGAGTGGTCATTAGAGCCCTGGTCCATCCCAGCCCGTGAGCCCCAAAGAATGGCTCCGTTTCCATCATTCCGGAGTCCCTCATTCCAGAGTCCCCAGCTCAGGGGGACTTTAAGCAGATCTTAAATGGAAATGTTTGATCAACTTGGCAGCTTCAATGGATTATGAATGGAAACCGGATGTTCTGAAATCTGCATCCAGCCCATGGACAGGTTGAGGGTCCCTTTGGAGAGGGGATCCCAGCCTTGGGGCTGCTTGAACTTCTCCTTGGGTGTCCTCAAACCACTGAGTTGTTGCTTTCGAGAGCTGTGGGACTGGGTTTGGAATGCCAGGGGTGTGGCAGGAAAGGGGAGTCCTTGGAAAATGGAGGAGTGGGTTTGTGTTTATTCCTCAAGACTCTTCTCCTGGGGCTCTTCTACCTGTAGGAACCACTGGGGATGGAAAATGTCCAGACTGGGGGATGTAAATTAGAATCACTGCTCCCATCACAGAGTGATAGAGGGGTTGGGGTTGGAAAGACTTTAAAATTCATCCATTCCCACCCCTGTCCTGGCAGGGACACCTCCCACTGTCCCAGGCTGCTCCAAACCCCATCCAACCTGGCCTTGGGCACTGCCAGGGATCCAGGGGCAGCCACAGCTGCTCTGGGAATTCCATCCCAACTCCTCCCCACCCTCCCAGGGAACAATTCCTTCCCAATATCCCATCCAACCCTGCCTCTTTTCAGGCAAAAATCCGTCTGTAATCAAACCATTTGATTTAATCAATAAAACACAAAGGTAAGGGAGGCAAGCCTGGCTCTTCTGGTTTATGTCCCAATTACTCTGAGTTTTTTCCCTGTCTGGTGCTCAGCACACGCAAGAACTACGAATTGTTCCTAAGAAATGGGAAGCCAAAATGAGGAAAAATTCCTAGAAACAGTTAAAATATTAAACATCTGTTTGTATCTTTGAGCTCTTTCATGTGCTGTGCAGTGGCAGCTGCGAGTTCAAGGGGAGCTGGGAAGAGCCGCGGTTTCATGAGTGGCTACCAAGGATTTACTGCAGGGAAAAAAATGCTAATTAGGGCTTTTTGTTTAATTTTTAAGTAGCGGAGTGAAAATTAAATGCAAACAACTATAGCATGGCTGAGGAGGAGGATGGGAAATGCTCGACAGAAGATGAGCATAAAGGGAATAGAGGAACCAAAAGATTTCTATAAATGTTGGAAGGAGCTTATAAATCCCTAATTTTGGTGTAAGTTTTCCCCGGTTTATGAACATTTGATGCCTCTGTCTTCTTTTAAATCAGTTCAAAAGTTTAATTTTTGCTGAATTTCAGCTTGGGTGTCACAGAAAACGGTGAAACCAAAGCCACCTCCTCTTGTCTAATTTTCTTGCAGTCTTTGCATCACCTTTAAACACATTAATTTTGCTCTTATTTGGGTTTTTTTGTTTTTATTTTAGGGGGCAGCGCTTAAATACTTGCCAGCAATTGTCAACGATGTGAAATTAGTGTTTGATCCAAAGGAACTCAGGTGAGTAGGGTTAATTAAGTGTGCAGTGTTAATTTTGTATAAATCTTTATTTATAAAAAATATTTAAAAAATCAAAAATATAAAAAAATTTTGAAAAATCGAAACGTATAATATATAAAATATCAACATATATACTGAGACAATGAAATATGGATCACCTGAGAAGTTTTTCCTCTTGGTTTTATTACCTATTTTTTGTCCCTTGCAGATATTTTGAAGGCCTAGACGAAGGGCCTGGTTTTTTAAAAATAACATTTTAAAATACAAACAATGCAGTACAAATGATACAGCACAGCAAGAATTATCCATCAGCAACTGCTATCAAAACTCAAACTGGACCATGATGCTTCACTCTTTCAAGTATAAATTTCATGTAAATAATAAAATAATAAGTAATTCAGTGAGCCCTGTTGCTGGATCAATGTCTCAGTAGCTCATGAACACTGAAGTATTGTTAGTAAATAAAGAGGACAATAAGAAGATGTTTAAGAAATAAAAGCAGTAGAAAAACCAAATAAAAATTGGTATTTCAGGAGAACTGACTTAGAGAAAAATATCATTTTATTTTTCATGGTGAAAAGTATAATTTTATTTTATTTTTTCACGAAGTGAAAAAAAAGCATTTTAAATCTAATTTTACTGCACAAACCCTTCTAAATTTTGTCTAGTCTTATTTCTGAGGCCTTGATATGTCAAAAGGAGGAAAAGAGAGATAAAGCAGAGATAAAATAAATAAATATAATCTTAGTCTAATATTCCAGTGGCCTGAGGAACCTGACATTTACCTTCTGCTTGCCTGGACTGTGAAGCGTTTTACATCTGCATTTCTCTGGGCTTAGGAAGTGCAGATTTGTAGAGTTTCTGGACTAAATAATAATTTTGATATGTGACAGCAAAATTACTGGGAAAAGAGAAATGAAAATGCAGGTCTTGGCCTATTTTACCCCAAATATTACGTTTTTTCTCTGGTATTACCAATATAAATTTCAATTAAATACTGAGAGTATTGAAATTGAGGTTGGCTTCTAATTGGAAGTGAAGTCTCAATAGGAAAAGCAAAGAATTCAAGATTTTAGGAAGGGATACAAAATTATTGAAAGGTTTTGTCAGTATTGGGGGGAGCTGAGCCGATGAGTGTGATGGTACCTCATCATCCTAAAATGGGTCTGTTTCTGGGTTTTTTAATGATTAAATTTTTTATTGGCAGCTTACAATGTTAATTATCAATTAATTTTTGGCATCCATAATCATGAATGTGCTGATAGAGGTGAAGCACGGACAGGGAAAATTTGAAACCTAAAACCTCAAATGAGACACGGAAGAGTCTAAAACTGAGATAAAAGGGAGGGGACAAAAGAAATGCCATTAAAAACTAAAGACATTTGTTCAAAACTATTTATGATTCTTTGGGGGTTTTTTGATGTCTGAAAAAAATGGAGTTTGCTCATCCAAAAACATGAAGCTGTGTGCCCGGTTCTTTATTCCTGGATGTTCTTCCATGGTTGGGAGGTAGTTTAATGGCGTTTTCCTTTCCCTGTGTGTGCTCCATGAAGTTGTGTGTCTGGTTCTTTATTCCTGGATGTTTTTCCATGGTTGGGAGGGAGTTTAATGGATTTTTCCTTTTGCTGTGTGTGCTCCATGAAGTTGTGTGTCCGGTTCTTTATTCCTGGATGTTTTTCCATGGTTGGGAGGGAGTTTAATGGAGTTTTCCTTTTGCTGTGTGTGCTCCATGAAGTTGTGTGTCCGGTTCTTTATTCCTGGATGTTCTTCCATGATTGGGAGGGAGTTTAATGGCGTTTTCCTTTCCCTGTGTGTGCAGCAAGCTCTTCACCGAGTTCATCCTGAACGTGCCCGTGAGCCGCCTGACCATCCAGAAACTCTACTGCCTCATCGAGATCGTGCACAGCGACCTCTTCACCCAGCACGGTGAGCAGGCAACATTCCAGG
This sequence comes from Pachycephala philippinensis, assembly GCA_013397055.1. Taxonomy (NCBI): domain Eukaryota; kingdom Metazoa; phylum Chordata; class Aves; order Passeriformes; genus Pachycephala; species Pachycephala philippinensis. The sequence continues at coordinate 116,160 of VWZT01016996.1, read as the reverse complement.
GCTTCATTCCCTGTCCCAGCCCTGTGGCTTGGCCTTGCTGCCATCCCAGGGGAGTCTGGGACGCGTTCAGGGTGTTCTGTTTGAAGGACAAGATTTAAAACCCAAATCCTGCACTGGTTTGGGTGGGAGAATTATTTAATTAATAACAGATGGGTTTATACGTGTTAGTTCCCT
>VWZT01016996.1:81813-108936 GCA_013397055.1 Pachycephala philippinensis | reverse complement strand
TTTTTTTTTTTGTTTTCTCCCATGGGCATTTTGAGAAATGTGCATTTGAGTTGAATTGTTGCTGACACGCTTCCCAGACGTGCAGCATGTGTAATATCCCTTTTTTTTCCTGCATAATAGTCTCTTTTTTGTTTTCTCTTGACCTCAACAAACGTACAAATATTGGTGCTTTGCCAGAGAGCTGCAGTGATTTGATGCTCTCCTAAAATTTGGGCTGCTGCCTGAACCTTCAGTGCTGTGTAGAATCATACACTAATTCAGTTGGAAAGGACCTCGGGGGTCAGCTACTCACATCCTATCTGGCATCTTATTTAATTGTGTTTTTTTGGGTTTTGCTCGGATTTTGTTGCTTTTTGGGAGTAGCTCTGCGTGGCTGCTTCAGAGAGGGGGTTGTTTTACAGGAGGAATTTGGTTCTGGCAGCTTGGCTGCCTCCTGTCACTCTTTGTTGGCTGCTTTTCTGTCTGTGGTAGGAGCTCACCTGCAGCTCCACCCTGTCCCAGGCTGATCCTGGCAGCAGGAGCAGTTCCTGGGTGAGTTTGTGCAGGTGATGGATCGTCCTTCAAATATGCAAATCCATTTTTCATCCATGAAGTAAAAGATGTGAGCAAAGCTCATCTGTTTCTTTCTCCTTGTGTTTTCGGCTTCATTTTTTGCCCATCGTTCTGTGTGAGGTTTCTGGACTGGTCCTTAAAATCTGCTTGGAATAAAAATTTCATTTTAACTCTTTCAAAAGTAGTGGTAGATGGCTTCTAATACTGACCTGAAACAACTGACTGAAATTGGCATTTCCTTAATGGGAGTTTTGCTTTGCTTTTCTCTTCCTTTTAATTGAGCTGTTGCAGAACAGCCCCATCCCCTGATCTGGTAATGCCTGTGGGGGTTTGGTGTTGGAAAAATGACTTGGGGGAAGAAAATGAATGGGTAACTAAATGTCATAGGCTGTATTTGCAGGGACTTGGCTTTTCACTGACGTTGTAACAGCACATTTTAATTTATCAGTAACGTGTATTAACAAAATACTTTGTTAAAGTGGGGGATTCATTCCCTGCTTTTGATCAACAGCAAGCGATGTTTCATTTAATTTTCACCAGACAGGTGCCTTGAAAGGCAACACAAATAGCTCAATTGTGTTGGTGGCTGTTGTTTGTAGTTATCACTAATTTATTCCCTGTCCTCAGGGCCCCACACAGAGACATGTCCAGGTGATCATGGAGAACCTGCTGAGGACAGTGAACAGAACAGTGATTTCCATGGGACGGGACTCAGAGCTCATTGTAAGTGTCTCCTTAAATACCTCTGCCACATCTTCCTGAACCTGCCTGTAATAGGATTGCAATCCCAGGTGACCCAAAGCAATCAAAACCTCCTCTCGCTCTCTGTGTGCTCAGGAAGCTGGAAAGCACTGCCTGGTAATTTTGCTGTGGTTGACACAATGAGAGAGAAAAAAAAAAAAAAAAAAGCTTGAAAAATATCTGTGAGGAGGTGATTAGCCAGGATTGATATCTGTGTGCACCAAAATGATGTGGGATTGGTAATTAGCCAGCTGAGAAGTGTGGAAATGAGGGACTGGGCTGTTTGTTACTGCATTTACAAGCATTTACTTGTCTTTTCAACTTACACTGAGATAACCAAGGTAAGTGTTCAAATGATTGAAGAACAGAGACCAAAATTGTTACGTTTAGAGGAAGGACTGATGCAAGTGACCCTGTTGACTTAACACTGTGATTTTGAAGCCTGACACTTGAATTTTTCAACTGTTAATTAATTAATATTAGTCTAAAGAACGAAAAACTTAGTGAGGCCTGTTGATACCTGAGATGGGGATAGATCTGAGTGTGTTTTTGGGAGTCTCACTGTGTGTTTTTGGGAGTCTCACTGTGTGTTTTTGGGAGTCTCACTGTGTGTTTTTGGGAGTCTCACTGTGTGTTTTTGGGAGTCTCACTGTGCCTTTGCCTTTCCCTTGTGTTCTTTCTTCGCTGTCTGCATCTGGCAGCTGATCTCTCCAGGAAACTGGTCAAATTGGGCCAGGTTTGTGCTGTGTCTGAGCACTTTTCCCCTCAGTTCTGCATCAATTTGGGTCAGTTTGGCTCAGTGTACTGTTTTTTCTTACAGAGGGGTTAATTGTTAGTCAGAGAGATGAGTCCATCAGCAGCTTGGTTTTTTATCTCCTCTTTCCTTCCTGATTACAATTCCCCCTGTAATTGCACACAGTGGTATTTGACTTTTTAAAGGACTCTGTGCCCTCAGCACACCTTCCTTACCTCCTGCCGCCCCTTCCCTTGGCATTTGGGGGTGCTTATGTTGACAAATGTGTTGCAGTTTGATTTTGTCTTTGGTGCATCATCCACTGGCTTAGTTTTGGTCTTCCACTTGTATCACTTTGGGATTTGTTGTAAGGAAGGGGTAATGGACCTCCCAAATCCATTGCTGGAGCAAGAAATCACAGAATCCCAGGATGGTTTGGGTCGGCAGGACCCTAAAGCTCATCCTGTTCCACCCCTGATGTGAGCAGGGACACCTTCCACTGTCCCAGGCTGCTGCAAGCCCTGTCCAGCCTGGCCTTGGACACTTCCAGGGATGGGAATCCACAGCCTCTCTGGGAAATGGTTCCAAGCAGATCACTCCTGCAGAATATTCCAGTGCTGGGATGCAGTAACAGTGCAAGGAAGTCTAGAGACTTGTGTGTTATTTTAACTCCCTCAGTTTCAGGCTGAATGCGAGTTAATTATTGTTTTGATGAACATGATTCAGGTGATATTTAAAAATGTTAATTACGCCTTTTGCAGTCAGCAGAGTGGATTTGAAAACTCGTGTGTGTGTGTTTGAACTGAGCACGGTGCTATTAAAGATCTCCATCGTGCTCATGAGCACAGCCTGGAACCCCTCCGTGCTCAGACTCTATAATCAGCTAATGAACCCTGAGATTTCAGGGTGGTTTTAATGAGTGCTTACTCCCACCTGACAGTGCAGCCTTTGCTGAAAAGATTCCCCTGTTGAATAACCAGCAACAGCTCATTTTTGTGGTGTCAGCAAAGTAGGAGGAGTAAAATGCATAATAATAATAATAATTAGGCAGCATAACCTGACCTCTCTTGGATCAGATTTAGGTAGCAATGATGCATTGACTTTTTTTTAGTTTTACTTGTAGTAGAGAATTAACCATACAGGATGACTGAAAGGAAGGAATTTGAAGTATCTCATGTTCACTTCTCTTTAAGAGAAGTAAAAGGACATAACCATTTTTATATTCTAGAAATATAACTGTATTGGTGTCCTAAAGCTGGCGTGTTTTCTCTTTGGAAAAATACTTAGTGACACCATCTCCATCCAAAACCTGATGTTGCTTAATGCAGTTTATGAACAGTGGAGGAATGTCAAGGATTTAAGTGCTCAAGTGAGAAGTTTTAATTACAGGATGTGCCTTTTCTACAGTGTTGAACTGCAAAGATTCTCCAGTAGTCCCCTTTGGTTTTGCACATTTTGTTTTCATTTTTTCCTTCTTAAATGTGAGTTCCTTGATAAAATCAAAAGCAAGTTTTGTCCTGTACCTTCAAAAGAGAATTACCTTGAATTAAGAGACCAGGTGCAAGGAGAAGAACTAGACATTATTAAATAAAATCGAGTAAAAGTGCTTAGCTTAAAATCTTATTTGACCATGATTTTGGTAGCAAGAGAGTTTTTAATCCTCATTGGTTTGGACTGTTTTTCGCTCTGGAAGTCTCGCTGGTGATTTTTACTTGATCCATTTGTTGAGTAGAAGATTCTATTATTATTATTTATATTTATTTTATATAATGATTCTATTATTAGTGGAGGCAAGTACAGGATGCAGCCTGAGGGTGCTGAGCTGTGTCCTGCTGCTCCGAACTGCCTGGTTTAGGTTAATTTTGCTCCTGCCTCGAGCTGCTCCTGCTCCTGGCACGGTGAGAAGTCACCTGGAAAAAAACCACAAAATCTTCCTCACTGAAGACCACGTTGCCTGAAGAGAAACTAAATTGAGCAAACTTCCTTGAGCCTTTGGAAGGGTGATTTTAAAGCATTTCTTTCCTTGCCTGGTGGCTTTTGAACAACGTTGGGTTCCACGTGAGGCAACATCTCAGCCTCCTTCAGTAAATCAGGACAGAGCAGCCTCGGTGGCAGCTCCAAAATGATCCATGGCTGCTCCTTCTCCCCGTGTCAGCAGCTTGGGATGTGCCTCGTGTCCAAAGCCAAGGAAACCAAGCTCTTTAATTCCTGAAAGGAAATCTCCTGGCCCAGGGGAGGATTCCCTGCCCATGGCAAGGGTTGGAATGAGATGATCTTTAAGGTCCCTTCCAACCCAAACCATTCCATGATCCTATTTTAACTTCCAGGAGTGTGTCCTTAAGGAGAGTGGCTCTGGAAAACATCCAGGAGTGTATGGGGAGCAAAGTCAGTGCTGTGAGCAGGGAAAAAGGGTTTTTTTGGATGTTGGGGTGTGTGAGTAGGAAGCAGTGGGCAGGACAGGAATTTGTGGTGGTGCTGGTGAATGGAACGTGCCCCATGCTGCTGCTTTCCCTGCTGTGCTTTGGGACAGGGATGAGGAGAAACCAGAACAGAAACGGTGCAGGAGCCATCAGAAGGAGAAAAAGGGGTTTGTGGAATCTGTCTGAGGGTCCTGGAAGGAAATGGAGAAGGTGAATCTCTGTGGGGTGCAGGTGGCACCTGACACAAGGAGCGTGACAAGGGTCAGGGGGAGCAGAGAGTGTGACACTGATGGGGGATAATCAATCAATCAATCAGTCAATCAATGATGGTGATGGATTGCCCATCTCTTGGCACTTCCAGGCTGGAGTCTTCTCCAGAAGGCTGCAAAATACAAGTGCAAGTCTGAAATAAGAGTTATTGATGATCACAGGAGACTTCTGGGGCTGCAGTTATTCAGGAGTAGAATCCGAATGTAAATTATCTTCCTGTGCCTTAAAATCTGTCCAGGTCAGGCTTCATGGATTCCAAAATGTTGGGGAGAAAACCTCGTTTTCTTCACCAGACTTCTTCCATGTAAAAATACTTTGCTTAAATGAGTCACATGTTTTCTTCTCTTTCAAAATCGTTGGAAATTACATATTGCAAGCTAATTTCACACAAACTGAAGTGGTATTTGGATGGTGGCCATGATTTTATTCCATCAGTAATAGTGAGCTTTTTTTGTGCCGTCAGACCATCCCTGTTGCATTCCCTACCAACATTTATGGGAACGAGCTGCATTCACCTAAACAAATGGACACATTTGTAGCACTCCAGTTATTTTAATGAACCACAGATGGATTTTATGGAATATTAAAAATCTTCGTGCAGTCCCTTCCATTCTCCCAGACAAAATGGTGTCGGTGCAGTTGGATTTGTAGTGGCAGTCTGGTTCAATTCCAGCAGCAATATATAATATGTGGCAATACACAGGTCCTGAAGAACTGGTGTCATCTAACAGCTGATTTGGTTGGGAACTTCATGAAAAATTACCCTTTTTGATTTGGGAAAAAGGGATTTAACCTTTAAAACATTGAGAGGAATTAAAGGCATGGACACTGGTTTTGCATTTTAGGCAAGAAAAAGCAAACACTTTGTACCCATGGTAGGATTTTCCAGTTTTAATAATGTTTTTTTCAGTTTATCCTGGTTTTTAAAGTATTTTTACAGTGATTTTTTTTTTTGTTTTTAATCTTTAAGAAACCAAGTGCTACTCACAGGAATAGTGTTTTCCTCATAATTCTAAACCAAAGAATGCAACTGTTGCAGTGTGGAAATTATAACGACTCAGCAAAGAGCGAGGGATATAAAACCACTGCAGTATTTATTGGCTAAAAAGTATTTTGAAGCAGGGGATGGGAGAAGTGCAGATAGAAAATCAGTGTATGAAGTGCAAGGGACTGCCAGTGAATCCAGCAAAGCCACACTGAAAATAAAAACGCATTTTCCTCGTTAGAACCTCCAAGATCTTCTATGCTAAAAGCTCTAAAGAATTAGTTTTTTTTTTTTTCTCTTGGTGTCTATCTAACCTGAGCCTGAGTGATTCTAAAGGCAATACAATTATGATACATTTTACACACTTGCAAAAACATTTTATTACAAAGTACATCAGAGGGAACGAGAGAACACGAGATGTCGGTTTGGAAGCGAGACTCTATGTTAATGTCAGCTTTCCCCAGGTTTAAAAAAATGTAAAAAATTAAAAATTTGCAACTTCTTAAGAAAATAGCCTGGACATGTACAGAACACGCCGTGAGAACTTTCCCTTTTGAGCTCTTTGTTTCTCCAGTCTGAGTTTCCTCCCTCTTTTCCCGTGATTCCAGGAGCTCTGGATGAGTCAGGTCGGGTTTGTGGCAGGGTCCCTGCACACACAAACAGCTTCATGGACAAAGCTACTGAGGATTTGGGAACTGATTGCCATGGAGAGATGCTTGGCTTCATTTCTTTCAAAAAGCCCCAAACACTAAGCCTGTTAGCATGGAGGAGTGCATTAGTTATTAACATTATTTTAATAATGAATACTGCTCTATTTTCCTCGTTCTGCCCGTATTTGAGATTCCTTTCTGCTTAAAATAAACCGTATTTTTTTTTGTTTGGAAATATTTGGGTTTCTAAGCCATGTCATGTGGGCTGTCTTGTAAACAGTTCTATATTTTAGTTAAAAACAATATAAAATACATGAAACACGGGGTTTTTTTCCACATGAAACAATGGCACTTCCTTCCTGGTGTACAGGATCACCTTCCTAATCCCTCAACTTCCACCAAAGGATTTCAGGATTTGCTTCTGTGCAAGAGCTCATAGCCCTCTTGAAGGTTAACTTCAAATATTGAGCTGGGCATAGGCATCTTCTGCATTTCTCATTTTAACTTGCTTTTCTTGCTCTTTTGGAGGAAAAAAAAAGAGTTATTTTCCTCCAGTTTCCTCTCAGGAGTAAATTGGATGCTGAGCTAAGAGGAGAAACAGTGTAAAGGAAAACACTTCCCAAATTATTAGTATGTGCAAATTAATGATCACGGGTCTTGCACCTAAAGGCTGAAGAATTTGTATCTTCCTGCTGCTGCAGGGGCTGCAATTTCAAACCCAGTTTGTCACATGACACTCAAATTATCTGAAATCCTTAGGGAAAAATCCCCAAACCAAAGCAAAAGCCAAGATTCCCACTCCCTGGCCACTTCTAGCATGAGGAATTTTTCCACCACTGGTCGTTTTGGATGCAAGTTTAATGACAGTAGCAAATACTTAAAGGAAAAAGTTGCAGATTATAAGTCAGAGCAAAATTTTAAGTGCCATTTAAAAGAAAAAAAAAAAACCGAACCAACCAAAATTAGGAAAAATCTGATTCACATCTCTCCCCTAAGTGTTTCAATTACTGAGTACAATTAATAGATCGAGATATAAATTATAATAAGTTGGGAAACCCATCTGAGCAGCTTCATAAATAAATAAATAAATAGCATTTCAAATTCCAGCTCCTTCCAAGCAGCGCTGCAGCCTCGAAATCTCCTGCAGTAGAGTGGAGAGGTTTTCCAAAGACTGTTACAAAAAATACTAACCCATGGCAAACGCCAGCAATCGGGATTGGGGTGGGTCTGTTTTGGGGTCGGGTTTTGTTCCTGTGTGGTTGAGACCTTCGGGGTGGCGAAGGTGACACTGAGAGGTTGTCCCGTGGCCTGGACCCTGTGAGCTGGAGGTGCTTTAAAGGCTGGGCCTGATTTTTGGGAGGTTTCTGGCCGCTCCCCCGTCGGGGATGAGCAGCAGAGTGGTTCTTCAGGTGGTGAGGACACAGCTAAACCAGAAATGACATTGAAATGTGAGCGCTTGGTGGGAGTCTACATCGCATGAAGGCAGAGGATACACCACAGTCACGTCTCGGAGATCGGCGCGGCCTCGGGGCCGCGGGAAAAATTGTGCTTTGTCCAGGAATTCTGTGCTGAAAACTGCACTCCCCGATCAACATGGAGCTGTAAAACTGAACACCGCTGCAAACATAAGGCTTGCTTGTTATTTCCCCCCTCGTTGTTGTCCAAAGACAACAACCCAGACCCCCGGAAGGCTTTGACCATTCCTGTGGGAGCGCGATGGCGGCCTACGGTTGAACAGGTCGGAGCGCGACGCTTTCGGATCTGAGAGGTGGGGGAAACAGTTTTACTTCCCGTCTTTGTCCGGATTTCCATTCAGGTTTTACATCCCACATTGGCAAACTGCAAGCAGAAGTGGGCAGGGTGCTCCCCAAGCCCTTGCTCCTGGGCATGAGTCCGTAGGTACGAAGGCCTTTTTGGTACGCGCGGTGAGAACTGGACGCTGCCGTTGGCCAGGAACGCTCCTCATTCCACCAAGATCCCGTTGGAGATGATGGATACAACTACAAGTATTTGTCAAAGAAGGCCTTGAACTCCACACATAATGGACTTGGGTTAAAGGAACCAGAGTTTCCACCTTCCATGCTTTTTTGATTCAGTTTTGGATTTTTGCTTGGGAGTAGAGGAGTAGCTCTCCTGAGAATAAGGCAAAGGTGCAACCTGAGTTTCCTCAATAGGATGAAGTTTTCTCAAAACTGGCTGTAGTTTATCTTCTTGCTGTTTAAAATCCAATTCCACGCTAAAAATGAAAGAAAAAAGCACTTGTTAATTATGATGATAAAAAAATATTAACCCAACATCTGAGTGCTTAATTTATGAAAGTCAAATAAAAAATACTTCTTGCACCAAAATGGAAAGAGGAAGTCCCAAAAGGGACATATCACAGAAGGGAAATAGTGATGAGATTGTTCAGCTTTTCCCTGCTGCTTAGGAGGGCCTTGAGAATTATGGTGGAGGTGCTGGGAAGTGACTGGAAAGTAGAAATACAATTTTTTTTTGGTGGAGAAACGATTTTTGAGGGCTTCCAGGCTCAGTTCTCCCTTCTGGGAGGTCAGGTGGCAGCCAGGCATCTGCATGCTTGTTCTTTGGGAAAAGCTGAGGCGTTGGCCAAAAACAATGAGGGTCTCAGCAATTTCTTTACCTCAGCTGCTCCTTGCCACTTTAACCATAGAACAGATGAATTTCACCAAGTTCCTGTCCTGTGTACAGACTCATTTACGTGTGTGGAATAAACAGATAACTTAAAAAGCAATTTTCTTCTATAGTGCAGCCTTGCATTCAGAAAAAAGACTGAGGCTGTGAATGCCTGTCCTGAATCCCAAACACTGTGTCGGCTACAAAACCCTTCCAGCAATTAAGAACCATCATTGAGATGAAATTACAACCCTTATTTGAGCTTTGTGCTGCAGAGCATTTCGAGGCCACCTTATAAACCAAAGGAAGCACAGCATAAAATGGAGCAAAAATCCTGTCTGATGGTGGGAACTGAATTTTGGCCCCTCAGAAATACCCTGGAAATTGGTGCTTTTGGTTGGATTTGGGCAGCAGCATCTGGCCACGTTCTGCACTGAGGCTGTTCCTGTCTTGTGTAGAATATTTGGGGTTGGAAGGGACCTTTGGAGGTTGTCTGGTGCAACCCCATCGCAGTGGGGCCTCTGGATATCAGAGGAGGAATTTAAAAGGGTGGAATTTTGGGAATTTAGACACTTGGGTTAATGTAACTCTTCCCTGTCCCCCTCAATTGCTGAATTGTCTTTGGCTTTGCACTGGCTGCTTTCATCATAACCTAAATATGAAATTATCATTCCTGAGCTTGAGTTCACTTTTAATTAGTATTAAATCTGTTTTCTGAGTTATTTCTGCCACTGCTTGTTTGGAGTGAACCACTAGAGAGGTGAGATCTGATTCCCCAGGTCTCATCCAAAAAGAGATTATTTTAAACTTCAGTTTAAGCCTTGTCTGGCTTAAGGAGCGCAGGGATGCAGCACAGAACACCTGCAGCCACTTCAGAGGAAATTCTCCAAGCAGAATCATCAAGGTTGGAAAAGACCTCCAAGATTTCCAGGGGGAAATTTTGGTGGGCTTCAATGTCACAGCCTTTGTAAATTGAGCACAGAATGTCAGCTACTACCATCTGCTGATTTAGGTGGGGTTTATTTTCCTTTTAGAATCAAAGATGCTGAGAGAAAGATGAGGATAATTTCATGCTTTTTTTTTTTTAAGAGTGGATGATTCTGACTACAAGGGCTCTGGTGAAGCCCCAGAAAGGGGAGCTGGAAAGGTGTGAGGTCTTTTTACATTTGGCTGTGCCTGATTTGGTGTTTGGTTTAATGTTAAATCCATTCTTAGCACAAGTTCCATCATTTCAGTGATTTGGATGAACTTTTCCATAGCAGAAAAGAAAAATACATTAGGTAAGAGTTCAAATATAGAGAGTATTTTACCCATTGCTGTGTTTTTAATGAATAGAAAGCCATCCCAAATCAAAGATAATTTTAAAAAAAATCAGCTCAGTGCTGGAAGTGTAGAATGGTGAATTTTCAGGGGGCAGCTGTATTGGTGCAGAAGCACATTCCAAGGCTGCTGATTAATATCCCTCCTTTTTAATGGAAAAACAATGTTGTCTTCACTGATAACATGTTCTATGTGCAGTTGAGCTGGCAAAAAAGAGTTGGTTAGAGAAGTTCAGCATTAATTTAGTGCTGAGATGTGGATATCAGCTCATTGGGAATGTCCCAGCACAGGAATTCTGTCAGTGGGACAGAATCTTGGAATGAGGGAGGTGCTTCTCTAGGAGCTCACTAAATCTCATTTAAAGTGCAGCATGTGGCATGTGTTATATCTGGCTTTTCTCTCAGTATAAAGTTTTTTTTGGGGGAAAAAAAAAGGCCTTTCAGCTCTGGCATTGCCAGAGTTCATTTTTACTTCTTTCAAACGTTATTCTTGCAGGGAGGCTCTTAAGAGCTGCTGGAAATTGCTGTAAAAAAAAAGAAATTGTTATAAAAAACCCCTTGCTGAACAGAGTGGTTCTTTACATAATCAATTTCTATTAAAGATAGACCTCAAGAGAAAAAAAGCATCTTAGTTCTGGTCCATCTGACGAGCCCCATGTTACTGCCTTTTGCTGCTGCAGCACAGATCAGCTTTCAGCTCTTCACATCCAAGGGAAATATTTTGCTTCTGAAGGGCATAAAGGGGCTGGAGTAAAACCATTTGTGTCATTTCAGCATTGAGAACTGTAAGTTTTGTAGAATAATTGATTGGTGTCTATCAACATCAATTTATCCAGCTTTGGAGGTGTTTTAATGGAATTGCTCCATCAGGCAAATTATTTGATTGCAAACTTAGGTTTTAATTTATTTATACCTGTTTGTGCTGCAGAAATAAGACAAAAACACCTTCTGTTTATGGTGTTTTTTTATTTTTCACATATCTTTCTATAGCTGACTTTGGTTTTACTCTTTAATTTTATATCAATCATATGAAATGCTATTAATGATCATCAGTCAGAGATTCCCAGAAAGGTTTGGATTGAAGGGACCTTCAGGTTCATCCAATTCCAACCCTCTGCCATGGGCAGGGACACCTCCCACTATCCCAGGGTGCTCCAAGCCCTGTCCGGCCTGGCCTGGGACACTTCCAGGGATTAAATTNGCTATTAATGATCATCAGTCAGAGATTCCCAGAAAGGTTTGGATTGAAGGGACCTTCAGGTTCATCCAATTCCAACCCTCTGCCATGGGCAGGGACACCTCCCACTATCCCAGGGTGCTCCAAGCCCTGTCCGGCCTGGCCTGGGACACTTCCAGGGATTAAATTCAGCAAATATTCCATATTTGTAGGACTTCTTGATATTTTTGTTCCCGAGCTGCATTCCTGAGCTCGATTCTGTCACCTGTCACAGCTCTGCCAATCCTGTTTTGCTCAGTGCTATTTCTGGCCCCTCAGCATCTCTAGGTGTCCTCTCTCCAAATGACCTTTTCCTGAAATATCCTCCCTGCCATGTGCCTCTTTTCACTTTCAAACTTGGATTCTGTCCCTTCAGCCTGCCCATAATAAACTCCATTAACTTAATTATCCAGGACTCTCCTGTTCTCCTGGCATTACACGCAGAGATGGGAATTATTTGCTTCAGAAGCATTTTTTCTTGGATAATATAATAATGTTTTTCAATAGACTGACAGTTCTGAACAAGCCCCACAGAAACAATAGACAAATCTAAATATTATTTAGTAGCATAAACCTTGGCCTGCCACACCTGATCAGGACATCCTAAAGCTTCACTTCCCTACAACATTGTTAAATTTGGAGCACTGAGTCAGAATTTTTCCGTGTTTAATGCCTATCCCAAATTCTTCCTCCAAGTAGAAGGGTTGTTTTTATCAAGAACTACAAGCAGTAAAATTCTGTCTGTGATAAATATTTCTGTGTTTTCTTCCCAAAATCACTATAGACTACAAGGTTTGCAACCAGAACTTCCCATTTTGGGGCAGTTACCTGTGTATCAGTGTTTGCACTGATGTCCTGCCCAGGAAAATTTTGCCAAATAAAATCAAAGAACCCTTGGAGGATTTTATTTTGATACCACCCTCCCGGGAAGGATTTTTTCCCAATATCCCATCTATCCCTGCCCTCTGGCAGTGGGAAGCCATTCCCTGTGTCCTGTCACTCCACACCTTGTCCCAAGTCCCTCTCCAGCTCTCCTGGAGCCCCTTTGGGGGATTGCTGTGATGAATTTTCTGGGTTTGGCTTTCTGCTTCTGACAATATATGTTAATGAGTTTATTTTTTGCATGCAGGCAGCAGTGAACCTTTTCTAATTTAGTTGCTGTGTGAGGGATTGAAAGCAGAATTTGAGGAGTGAGAACCATTGGGATTAAACATATGGACTGTGGGAGGCTATGGAGCAACAAGCTCCGAGATACGGATGGGTTTTCTTATTTTCTAGCACAGTCACACGTTGTTGTCATGAATCATTTTAAGGTTTGAGATGCTCATGATCTGTTGGTTGCTGCAGAATTGCTGAATCAGAGAAATTCGAGTTCAGGATGGAGTTTCTGAGGGATTTATCAGAGAATCATGGAATTGTGGAGTGGTTTGGGTTGGAAGGGACCTTAAAGTTCAGTCCAGGTTCAGGATGGAGTTGCTGAGGGGTTTATCAGAGAATCATGGAATTGTGGAATGGTTTTGGTTGGGAGGGACCTTAAATCCCACCCAGTGCCACCCCTGCCATGGCAGGGACACCTCCCACTGTCCCAGGCTGCTCCCAGCCCCAGTGTCCAGCCTGGCCTTGGACACTGCCAGGGATCCAGGGGCAGCCACAGCTTCTCTGGGCACCCTGTGCCAGGGCCTCCCCACCCTCACAGCCAAAAATTCCTTCCCAAAATCCCATCTAACCCTGCCCTCTGGCACTTTGAAGCCATTCCCTGTGTCCTGTCCCTCTTGTAGTCTCTCTCCGTCTGTGTTGTAGCTCCTTGAGGCACAGGAAGGGACAATGAGGTCACCCCAAAGCTTCCCTTCTCCAGGCTGAACAATCCCAACTCTCCCAACCTTTCCCCCCAGCAGAGCTGCTCCATCCCTCTGCTCATCCTGGTGCCTGCTCTGGCCTCATCCCAGCAGTTCCATGACCTTCCTTCCCTTGTCTCCTCACACCTCCAAGGCAGTTTTCCCTCTGCTTTCTCCCTCCAAGGAAATCTCTTCTCCATCCCCTCCAGCTGAGCCGCTCAGGTGACACCTGAATTTCCCTTTTCATCCCCAAATCCTCCAGGCACAGAGCAGCTGAACTCTGGGCATTAAGCAGGGAGGTGAGGCAGGAATTAGAGAATTCCTTCATGTCTCCTCCTGGGTCCCGTTAATTGGATGACATGGCATTAGTGCCTGCCACATCCTGGAAAAACGGGATCCAGATAAGCACTAATCACTTGAAAATGAGCTTAATGCACTTCCCAGCAATCTCTGCTGAATTTCCTATTTCAGCCCGAAAATCACCTCAGCCTGGGATCCCAAGCAGTGCCAGCATTAAGGAGCCTTTGAGATCCATTTTTTTCCAATAAGCATCTTACAGTCCAGAGATGAGATGAGAAAATGTAAATTAATTAACGTGGGTAGGAAATAAAAAGGTGATGAAAATTGCTAATCTCAGTGTTTAACCACCTGATCTCCTCCGACTGTTGCTATCCTAGGGATTGATGCCTTATGTTCACTTTTTATTGCCACGTTTATTAAGTTGAATAATTAATATTTAAACATCTAACCTTTGTGAGTGAACTGCCTCCATGTGGGCTCTGTGCTGCCTGGTTAACTTCTATCCCTATATTTTAACCTGTTTCACTTGCAGGTGTTGTACTGAATTGCATTTTATAGATTCTAATAATACATTTTCTGCTGGCTAGTGAGAGTCCACCTCAAATTAATACAAAATAAAAACACAGTGGCATAAATCAAAATTTTAAAGGAGTAAAAAGTAGCCAAATTAATGGTTGAGACAGCTTTGAGTGATTTTTTTTTTTTCCACCCCCACAGAACTACAATAGTGGAGTGTTGATTTGTTTTCTTTCCTGAGCAGAAATTGGGATTTCAGCTCCTAAAAGTTTCCTTCCAAAATGAAACTTTTGGAAAACTTTTTCCTTGTAAAAGCTGTTGAAAATTCCTGATCTTTCTGCCTAAAGGGAAGTCCAGCAGGAATTCCACAAGATGCTCCTTCCCAGAAATAATTTCTGCTAAAGGCCTGAGAATAATACACCAAATATTCAGGAGGAGCCCCTTTTTCTCCTGCAGATTCCTGCAGAAAGGGCAGGTCCAGGAAAAGATAATTACAGAATAAAACAGCCTGGGAAGCTTTGAGTCCACGTGGGTTTGGGGTTTTTCACAATTGCTACAGTTTCTGCATTTCAGTGCAATTCCTTCTTCACAGTGAGATTTTACTGCACTGTAAAAATCACATATTTACTGCAATATACGGTATTTTTATTTAAATACTTCAGTATTTAAAGTGACTTTATCCTGGCAATACCCCCTGATAAAACTTATTTTCTGTTTTTAAAAGTGTCCACGATGCATCAACATCAGGCAGAAATTTGTGTTGTGTTTGTAGCAGACAATTTTGGAAGTGTTCTGTGACCTCACGAGTGTTGAAATTGATGGAGAAAATGATAAAGTGTTTTTTTTTTTTTTACAATTTAATCACATTTTGGGCTGCTGTTTTAAATTCTGCCTGGAAATGGCTATAAAGAAGATTTTTTAGTGACAGTTTTAAGGCTGTGGCTGCTCTGGTGCAGTGGGAAAAGGTGTCATTGATTCCTGGGTCTGGAGTTCCAAGCTCCTGAACATATTGCAGAAATAAGTGGAATTTTGAGGAAAATGGAATATCCAAATGGGGATGTCTTTCTTTTCCTCCTGATTTTTAAAGCAGCTTCAGGTTTTGCTACTTTGTCATTTTGATACTGTTTATTATTTGATCCGTTTCTGATTTATTAAAAAAAATGAGAAAGTAACCTGATTTTCCTTTTCTTTTTAGTACTAAGAAATATATAATCTTCTTAATATAAGGACAAAATAATATGAAATAGATCTGTAATCTTAACAAAAAAATTTAAATTTAATATGCAAAATAACTGTATTCTTGGAATTTTTACTGGCAATATTGATATTTTGGGTGCTAAAAACCCTTTAAAGCACAGCAGGGTTTTTTGTTGCCTTCTCCACTGTCTCTGGCTTTTGTGCTACGTTATATCAATACCCTGATAATTCATCTTGAGAGGGAAGAATTTAATTCCGTGGATTTCTACCTCCTCACTTGTGCTCTACCTGATTTGGAACAGCTCTAAATATTACTTTTTTTATTGTTGGAGTTTTCAGAATTGAATAATATCTCAATTGTGAGATATTGGGGAAAACTGAAGGATTTATCTTTAATTATTGGTTTGTCCCATAAGGGTGTTGGTTATATATTTTATAAGTCTCTGCTATGTTAATTGGGAGAAAGGGCTCAAGACCAAGGACCCCCTGCTCTGACAGATCCAGCGCCCTCCAAGAACTCAGGGATTTATGGCACCTTGAACACTTTGAATTCCTGTTCCTAAAAGCTGTTTTACCCTAAAGAGAACTCAGGACACTCCCTGCAGCATTTTCCGTGCAAACCCTTGGCAAAGGAGCATCTGGATTGAATCCCAGCCCGACTCAGGAAGTGCTGCCCTTTTTCCAGAGGTGTCAGGGCCCTGTGGAGGAGCACAAGTTCCTACAGGACATCCCAGTGCTGCTTCTATCAGTGAATTCCTGCTTTATCCCTTCTGCCTTTATCCTGGCTCAGTAATCCCCTTTTCTCCTCTTCCCCTGCTTTGCTGCTGTCTCTGGTTTGAGATTTCTTGCCTGCAGCACGAATTCCCCTAAACTGGCACAAAGCTGAGCTGATTTTTGCTCAGACATCCCCTGCAAACATGGTTTGAGGCAAATATCCAAAGGCATTTCAGGTGGGAATGGGGAGCTGGATGTGCCCTCTCCACTCTCTCTCAGCTGGAAAATTCTCCAGGAGTCATTTCATCTGCACTGAGTGCAAGAGTGGGAGCTGGAAGTTTCCTTCACTTGAGATCCACTGAGTAGGAATGAAGATTTGCAAAAATTTCTAGTTGGATTTTTTTCCAGCTAATGAAATAAGGATCATTCCCTGATGGGAATGTGCTGTGTTGTTCCTCCAGGCTGCCCCGAGCCAGGAATTGCTCAGGAAAAGGGAGGCACGAGAGGCTTTGGGTGTTTCTGTGCTTCTGAACTTGGCTTTAAAGGAGGAACAAAGGCACTAATTGGTTCCTGCCCCTGCACAGGACCCTGCTGTGTTTGGTTGTAAGGTGGAGCTGGAGGTTTCCATCCTTTTTTCCTCTCTTTCTGTGCAGTGAAGAGAAAATTCATAAATAAACAGCTCCAGCTCTTCTGCCTAAAGCAGATTGGAGCAGAGAATTAAGGGCTGAGGGGGGGCATCCTACATTTGTAGCTTCATTAGAGTTTCTGTCTTCACTGGAATTGTCATCTTTGTGCATTTTCATTTGTGCTGCACTGCCTGATGTGCTGAAATCCTGAGCCACGCTTGTTTTCATCTCACCTGCAACGCCTGCAAACAGGCAGCTGGGGTTTTTGGGACTCCAGAGGAGGAGGACAATGAAGCTGTCAGTGTGAAACACATCATCAGCCTCATGATGGCTTCACATCCTGCCCTGTGTTGTTATTCCTTCACTGGATGTGCCAGAAAAAAAGCCTGGATGGGAATGTCAGTTTATAAAAATCAGAAGATGCTTTGGGTTGGGAGGGATTTTAAAGCTCATCTCGTTCCAGCCCCTGGGCAGGGACACCTCCCACTGTCCCAGGCTGATCCAGCCTGGCCTTGGGCACTGCCAGGGATCCAGGGGCAGCCACAGCTTCTCTGGGAATTGCATCCCAGCTCCTCTCCACCCTCCCAGGGAACAATTCCTTCCCAATACCCCATCCATCCCTGATTTTACTCTAAAACTGTCTAGATTGGACCTATATCTGGCTCTCTTTGCTCTACAGACCCTCTCTCCAAATGCCTTCTCAAGTCCAGGTGTTACTGCCATAAAAACACATCTAAAGTAGGTATAGAAGTGGATAAAAGTAAATTAGAAGTTGACTTGTTGGTCAGAAAATCCTAAATACATCTAGCAGTTTGAAACCAAAGCTCTTCCTTCGGAACACCTCCCATCCCACAGCTCCATCTCTTTCTGAGATGCCCACACCCATCTCTTTCTGATTTACACTTCCAGGTGTTGGATTTTAATGATTCAGTGAAGTTCAGTTTCTCTTGTGTTGATTGGAACATCAAGGCCGATCACTGAGCCTGCATTAGTGACTAAATCATTGGTAAAAAAATGGGAATATTTGGATTTTTAGCCTTACCTGTAGATAATACATGCACTGTTCCTGCACGTGTCACAATTGGCCGTGTCCTGCCCAGTGCGATAGGAAAGCCTGCAAAGACAAGAACATGAAATCAGTAAAAATGTTATTTATTTTAACAAGTTTTTACCTTCCATGACTTTTTTTCATCATAATCAGAACTTCAAGATTATTTTTTTACCTTGAATATTGAATACAAAAATCCAGCCACTAGGAAAACGGCATCAAAAAAGGCATATTCAGCTTAAATTAAGAAATTACCTTTTTTGGAGTGGATTAATGTTTTCTCCACTTTCACACTAAGCAAACTCTGATCATGGAGCAATAAATCAAAGCACATAATCCATTATATCAGGGGGAATAGACAGAATATTATACTGCAAAGTGGGCTCTGTTTAGGAATTTTGTGCCTCTCAGTGAGGTCTGAAGATTTGTTGTAGGGATGTTTGTGTGTTAAAAGGAAGAAAATGCCTTTGAAATGACATTTTCTGTGCTCCCTTAGCCTGCAGCTGTGCTTTGTCACACTCTGGTTTGAAGTCTCTTGCAGCAGTGACTTTTCATTTACTTGTGATTGTCTCTGCCTTGGTCACTTTTAATTAAAAAAGGGCTTTTAAGGTATGCAGGTACTTTTTTTATACATAAAAATTCCATTAAAATAAATATATTTAATTAAAATAGAACAGTTGCCCGTGAACGTGAATGCTCTGGCATGCAAACGAGTTTAAAATGAAAATTCTTAAATCATTATTTGTGCATTGGTACTTAGATTTTTCTTTGTAGAATCACAAATTTAGCCTCTTTTTTATTTGTGGAATAGAAACAAGTGCTGGTAAAGTTTCTTCATAGCTGTTTTTAGAAGAAGCGGGGAAATAATTTCTCCAGGGAACTTTGGGGATGTGGAAGACAGATCCAGTCAGGATTCCTCCAGGGAATGCTGCTGGAGGCAGGTTCTGCCCTCAAGCCCAGGCAGTTCAGCTGCTTGACCTCCAATTATTCAGGATTTCTTTGCTTAACCAGGGGCATCTCTGCCCCTTCCCTGCCCTGGCACCTGCTCCTCTGCTGCCCTGACAGTGAACAAAAATGAAAAATCCAGCATTGGAAAAAAAAAAAAAAAAAATTGGCTTAATTTTTACCTGACAAAATATCCAGCCTATGCAATATCGAGTGTTAATGGGAAATTCTGCACCAACTGTTTTTGATGTGCCTGTCCCCAAGATGAAAAATCAGCGTTTCTGAGGTGCTGCAGGCTGTTTGTGTAGCTCAGAAAATGATCAGCTGGGCCTGTGTCACTTTTCTTTAGGATTTTAAGGATTATCAGTGGCTGGGCTGGTGTCACAGCCAAAGGCTCTGGGGCTGTGGGTGCAGCTCTGGGCACTGCCGTGGCACCAACAAGAGTTCACAAGAGGGTGAATCCACTTCTTTTAAGGCTTTTTTTATCCTTCTAAAAGCAAAATGTAATGTGGAGTTCTTGCTGTTCTAGGGGGTGGTTGTTACTTGGCCTCAAAACTGATTTTTAATCAGAGGGACATGTTCAGATGGCCAACACTGCTAAAACTTAACATGACACCAAGTCACAGAACCATGGAATGGGTTGGGTTGGAAGGGATTTTAAAGCTCATCCCATTCCACCCCTGCCATGGGACACCTTCCACTGTCCTAGGTTGCTCCAAGATGTGCAGAGGAACTTATCCAAAGAAATTTATACAAAGTGTCCATTTTGGGTGCTTTTCCTTATGGGAAAAACCCCACTTCTGGTTTATATTTGCTCTTCTTCTCTCTAAGAGGAGAAGCAATTCCTGATTTTCATTTCCCCTCTTCAAACCCTTCAGAAGCTGACATTCAAATTGTCACTGCTATGAACCTGAGACTTGTAAAATGGTTTTTTTTTCCCAAGCTATTGATCAGCTACTAAAGGCTCTAACTAAAGATACAACATTTAAAGTCTACAGATGAGTTGGTGAAGGCCTTTATTTACTGAGGACATAAAGAACAGTCAATAGTTGCCTTCAGAGGGATGTGGCTCTGCTGTGAGAAAGCCTCTTTATAGGTAAAGCCATAAACTCTCTGTGCTGGTGCCAGCTTGGTTTGGCTTTTTTTGTTTAAAGTTGTTTTGGTTTTTTGTTCAAAGTTGTTTTCCAGCTGGGACATTTTCATTCCTCTTTGTAGCCCTGCAAACAGCTGGAACTGGAGGATCTTTAAGGTATGATTTGATGGCCTCTAAATGCACAATAATTCCAGATTTCCATATACTTAGAAACGTATTTGCTGGTATAAAGCAGACTCATTAGGCTGATGAGAATGGCCCTTGGATGGAAGTATTTAAAAATGAGATGGTTTTTGGATGCTGAGTTTGAAATCCTGATCTTTCGACTGCCACATTCAGCTCTGCGTGGTTTTAGCATCTCTGCAATTCTCAGTCTTCACTGGTTATAGTGATATACTCGTTTTCTAGTTGGATTTCATTCTTGATTAAATTTTCTTAAAGCAGTTTTTCCTTACTGAGTATTTTTAGCTTTTCAGAGATGATTTTTACGTATTTTCTGTTATTTCCTTTTTTGAGTGATCTTGTTAGAATTCCCTGAAAGCCCCAAGAACACTCCATGGTGTCCCAGTGTTTGGTTTCCATCTGGCAGTTTCAGAGCTCTTTAGCCAGGACTCAATTATGTGAGTGTTAGAACAGTATAAATTCAATTATTTCTATAAAAATTAAACTCCTCATGAAAGAATTCTGCTGTTGATACCTCAGGGCTTTAGACTTTTACTTTCTTGTTTTCACATAATTATCTACACAAACACTTGCATGGAACTCCTCTCCTTCACGCCAGCAAGGATTTCACTACTGGCACAGCATTTCCATGCAGATTTTAGGCAATGAGGTTGATTTTCAGTGCAGACTTCCTGAAAAAGAGAGTTTCCATCAGTTTTAACTCCTAGGAATGATTTGAGAGCAGAGTTCTGGGTGATGACGCTTTCCTTGTGCCACACAGTGCTTTGAGTAAGCTGCTTTTTTCCGTCCTCCTAAAAATAAATTGGGAGGTATTCCAGCGTAGGAGAGAGACCAAAAACTTTGTCCTTCGTTAGTAAACCGGTTGTTATTTTTGGTAAAAAGAAATTCTTTCAAAAATGTCAAGTCTTTGACAAAGCAAAGTTTCCTACGGAAAATCTGTCGCCTTTTTAGAGAAATGAAAGTTGGGTTGGGCCTGGTTTAGATCCCAAAGGTTATTCCTGGAGTTTCAGACTGTTTTGGATCTGATGTGTCACTAAGGAGGAGCCACTGTTCCAAAGCTTCAATCTCTGTACCTTAAATCCCATATTTTCTGTTTCCATGTGGGTGTGCAGAGCTTGGGTGGGTCATGGAAATCCCAGAATTCCAGACTGGTTTGGGTTGGAAGGGACCTTAAATCCCATCAAATTCCATGGGCAGGTCATGGAATTGCAGAATTCCAGACTGGTTTGGGTTGGAAGGGACCTTAAATCCCATCAAATTCCATGGGCAGGTCATGGAATTGCAGAATTCCAGACTGCTTTGGGTTGGAAGGGACCTTAAATCCCATCAAGTTCCTTGGGCAGGTCATGGAATCCCAACATTCCAGACTGCTTTGGGTTGGAAGGGACTTTAAATCCCATCAAGTTCCATGGGCAGGGACACCCCTCATTATCCCAAGATGCTCCCAGTCCCATCCAACGTGGCCTTGCAGGTCCTGGAGTAAGGATGGATGTAGGTGAGTTCAGTTTCTCCATCTCCCCTTGGCAAGCAGATCTCATCTCCAGTTTTTCACACGTTTTTCCATATTATTTTCAGGACACTTTCATTTTCTGGCAGGTTTGGGGTTTTTTTTAGCATTCCGGGCAGAACCTGAGCTTAACCTCAATTAACACTCCCAAGTATTAAAATATTATAATGAAGAAGAGCCATTTTGCTGACGTGGACTGGCAGGAACTAAGAATAGGCTGCAATTTTCGGAGCAGCCTAAGGGGATTACACACTCTAAATCCCTGTGAAACACAGAATTTGTGCACCTGCTGGAGGCTTTTTTTTAAAAATACCAACTTGAACATCAAAATCTTTGCATTTGAATATTTCCTTGGTTGTATAAATTAGAGAGACCCCATTGAGCTGGGAGAGGGAAGCTTAGATCTGTGTAGGCTGATTTTTTTAAAAATGGGAATTTATTTAAAACAAAGCAAAAACTCTTAAAAAGTGATTTAGAAGGATAGATCTGTTAGATCTGGATGTCTTCCCTTCTCTGCTGGGATGCAGGGAATACTTGATATAAATTGAGTCCCCTCATGGCAAGATTTTCCAGATGTGGCTGTGCTGGGTACAGATGAGGATTATCCTGATGCTCCTCACACTTCTGAGGTATTATCACCACCAAGGAGGATGAACAGACTTCAAGAATATTTTTTTGGTTGATGTTTGTTATTTAAACATAGTGAAACAAATTCTCTTAAGCAGGCAGTGGGCCTTTGAAGTGAGCTTGAAGTGACAGATCTGGCCCTGCTCAGGGGAAGTGCAGGCCTTGCTTCTCCTGAAGTTTTTGTATTAATTGGGGTTTTTTAATTATTATTTCCTAGAGCTGCTGGGACAATTCATAGCACAGCTGGTTAAACACACTAATCCCAAAATCCCAGAGTGGTTTGGGTTGGAAAGGACCTTAAAACCCACCCAGTTCCAACCCCTGCCATGGGAACACCTTTCACAGACCAGGTTGCTCCAAGCCCCATCCAACTTGGCCTAATGTTACCCATCTTTACAGAAAAATCCTTTAAAAATCAACCATTTGATGGAGAACGTCTCAAAATCTTTTGTTTCCCGCTCTAAAGTATTACAGAGCTGGTAATTCCAATAACTGTGCTTCAAGAGAAAATTGGCATTATTATTATTATTATTATGAACATAATTTGCCTTTTGGCAAAATAAAATGACTCCACTTTGTCACGAGAGCTTTAGTTGTCCTTATGACTTGAGTAAGTCATTTTTCAACCATGTAAAATGCAGAAAAATCTCTTGTATATCTTTTGCAGGTTAAAATAAATCCTGCTTAGCCCTAGAGGCTTATTTTGCCCTAGGAAAGATTTACCACTTTAGTTCAATGGGAAACTCATACAAATACATTTGTATCAGCAAAATCAGGTTTTTAGTGGATGAAAACCTCTGGTTCCTTTAAGAAATTCAGATTCTGCTCCCAAACCAGGTCTGTGCAGGTCTGAACCACCTTGGGCCAGCCTCTGGCTCCTTTAAAGGTGTTCTGAAAAATCACTTTCAAAGTAGAAAAATTGTTTTAACCTTTTTGCTGCTGTGTTTCCCTGAAGTTGATAATTACCAATTAGCAGTTTGCATTTGGAGATGGTACAGCCTGATACAAATCAGGATGGATGTTGTGCTTCGAGGAATTACCTTGAGGCTTTTCTAGATGCAAACATGGATTTGTTCCATGTGTTTCAGGGTCTGGTGTGCTTTGGTGTTTGGGGTGGTTTTTTTTGGTTTTCCTCCTAACTGTTTTTCTGTTTTCTGTGTTTTTGTTGCCCATTTTCCCTGTTTCCCTTTGTTTTGTTTTCCCATGGGAGCACTCGGAGATCACACAGGTCTAAGTGATCCCAGCTTTGAGCTCCTGGGTGATTTTCTAACTAAGGATTAACTAAACCTTAATGAAAACAGTTTTCTTCCCTCCAAAGCTCATCCCATTCCACCTCCTGTCCCGGACCTTCCACTGTCCCAGGTTGCTCCAAACCCCATCCAACCTGGCCTTGGACACTTCCACATTGAACACTCTCCTCTGTATTTTATTTCAAGGCTGATAGTATTGATTTGGCTTCTGAAAAAAATCCTTTGCAATGTACAGAAGCTCAGTGGTGAGATTTTTCAGGCTCTTTCCAAGACAGTGGTTTGTTGTCTTTTGCTGCATCCTGACAGTTGGAAGCAGATGACTAATTTGCTTTTTGAGGTATTTGCACCGTGGGCGTACGGCACGACTCCCACGACAGCAATTCAAGTGCTTTCACCCTGTAAATACATTTTGGATTATACTCAGGTTAGTCGGGGAGTGGTTTAAAAAAAAAACCCAAAAAAACATATTTTAATAGGACTGTTGAGTTATTTAAAAAAAAAAAAACAACAGTGAGAACGAAGAGAATTAAAATGTATTTCAAGTGAAATAATGAAATCTTACAGGAATTAGGTATGTACAAGGTCTAACATCTCTCCTGAATATTTGTGCCTCTGTTGTCTCATCAGAAGAATCAGGAGGATAATTAAAATGTCAGCTCGTGGTGTTAATAACGATTCAGGGAATTTGCTCTGGTGGAACTCAGCTGCATTGCTGGTGTGTAATTCTTAGGCCAGGCACTTCCAGCAGGTTACTGGGAGCATGTTCCAGTAGTGAGGCTGAGATCAGAGGCAGACAGAGGTCTGTCCCTTCCCCTTTCATCCCAAATCTCCCTGCTGTGGTTTTCTCCTGATGGAGGATTCAGGACTGGATTTGGGGTCATTACCTGGATGTCCTGAGCTTCCTGAGCCCACAGCTCATCATCAGATCTGCTGCACCCACCCATCCTTACTGCAGCTTCAGATGTTCCTCTTCTCATTTCCCACTGCTCTTACACACCCAAATCCACGGAATTTTAAACTTAATTTCTGGTGTGTGTAACTTTTGGGATCAGCTGGGGGGATGTGTTAAACAGTGGAAATCCTTGTGCCCTCACAGCTCCTGCTGCTCCCACCCTGAGCTGAGGAGTTCCTACTCCTAAAACACAACACTTGGGATTCTGCTTGGCTTGGACTTCTAAATTGAGGCTGCTCCCAGGAATTGTTTCTATAAAGGAGGGAAGATGGGAGAAATCAGAACCTGTGGTATTATTTCATCATTCTGCTGTGATTGAGATTTCAGTGCGAGCTCAAATACCCTTTGTGCATTGTATCTCTCAGCCTGCACTGGCTTCAGATAATAACTGCACCAGCCAGACTTGGTTAACATTCCAAATGTTGTGCAGTAGCAGAAAATGAAAAGAGGGAGGAGGATTGCTGGCCACTGATGCTGGTGTTTGTGTGGAGCCAGTGGCTGCTGTTCAGGAAGGGCTGGAGGTGGCACTCAGTGCTCTGGGCTGGGGACAAGGTGAGGATCAGGCCCAGCTTGGTCTTGATGGTCCTGGAGGTCTTTTCACACCAAAATGATTCTGGGATTCTGTGCCTGTAAGAAAGATGGGAAAATGTATGGAGAAAAAACCAAAAAACAGCAGGAAGGATCGTGGAAGTGCTGAACTCTTCCTGTTGCAGCCTGAGCAGGTCCCAGTACTTTGTGTTTTCTTATTTCCTTGGATAATGGGAGTTTGAGGAGAATCCACAGACCAGACTTTGGCAGTTGCTTGAGCTCTGTCACAGTTACAGGTCCTATCCCTGGAATTTCTTCTGAGCTTGTGTGGATGACAGTAAAGTAAACAAATCTCTCATTTATCAAAGAAATGACCTAACTCATGCCAGGTTCAAAACATTCCAGAGTGTAAACTTCCTTCTTAATGCCAAAATACCTCTGCTGCCTCTCATCCTGAGGAGTTACTGGACGACACACAGCTTCTATGGCTTTAAACTGAAAAAAAGTAGATGGAGATGGGATATTGAGAAGGAATTCCTCCCTGGGAGGGTGGGGAGGCCCTGGCACAAGGTGCCCAGAGAAGCTGTGGCTGCCCCTGGATCCCTGGCAGTGCCCAAGGCCAGGCTGGACACTGGGGCTTGGAGCAGCCTGGGACAGTGGGAGGTGTCCCTGCCATGGCAGGGGTGGGAATGGGATGGGCTTTAAGGTCTTTTCCAACCCAAACCATTCCATGATTCTCTGATACTGGAATTGAGGGCAAAAAATCCCAGTGTTCCCCCATATAGTTCTGTCTGTCCTCTTCTGGTTGGTTCATGCAGCGAATAACAGGGTAGAAAACATCCCCTGTCATCATCCTATTAGGGAAAGATGTCCAAACACAGTTGGGAATGTTTGGAGAGATTTCCAGCCTCCCTTGGAATGGTAGTTTTCCTTCCTGGTTGACTTGGAGCACTGATCCTTCCACTGCTGCTCCATGGCATGCAAAAGTTACCCCAAGAAACAAAAAGCTCAGAATTGTCCCATCTTTACTTTAGTACTTTACCAGATGCTGCTTAACATGGAAAAAACGGTTCCGTGGCAGGGAATTACTCATCCAGCTTCAAAATCCCTGTGTATTGGCAAAGCTCAAAATAAAACCTGTAAGAGCTGTGGAACAGTTGTTTTGTTCAGGTGTGAGTGAGAACAGTTCCACCAGAGACCCAGCAGGGATGGGATCAGGGAGGATGGACACATCCATACTGGGAACTCCTCCCATTTTCCTCAGGCCACAGATCCAGGATGGTGTGGGTTGGGAGGGACCTTAAAGACCATCTCATTCCTGAATCCAGCTCAGCTCTCCATCCTCTCCCAGCTTTTCACCTTCACTTCCCTGGATGTGCTACACAGGAGCTTTTTTAAGACTGAACTGCCCTTCCCAAATCTGGAACCTGGGGTAGCTGGAGCCTCAGCACTTTAAAAACAAACCACCCCCGTTTTCAGACAAGTCTTTTTCCTCTTATTTTGCCATTTTTCCTCAGTCAGGATAAGAGATAATTGTGCCTTTGTGCAAGCACAGGGGCTCAGAAGGAGGTGTCAATTAGAAATCTGTTGTTTCATCTCCTGGTGAAGGAACAGCAGTGAGAAATTTAACACTGTAAAGCTCATTTTGGTCCCATTTTCACAGCCTCTGCATTCTGATACTGCCAAGAGCCAAACTGCAGTTATTAAAGGATTATTCTAATTGTTAAAACTTGGTAATTCCTTGCCTTCAGTCATCCCTTTTTTTTTAAAAAAGACTGATTTAGCAGGAAAACTCCTTGGGGGTGCATTATTTGGGCAGCTTGGTGATATTGGGAAGCTTCTGATCCATGGTAATTCCTATGGATATATTTAGCAAGAACATTGTTTGCTTACACCTTTTTTTTAATCTTTCAGTAATAGACTTCATCAGCGTTTCCAGATTTGAATAGTGGGAATTTGCTTCTATTGGCCTTTGTGTCCCTGCAGCCAATCTGCTGGAAAAGTCCTGAACCTTAATTTCACTTTGAAGCTGCTGATCCTGGCTGGAACAGGGAGGTGTGGTGGGGAATGACATTTCATCTTGGTTTTAAAGTCCAGTGAATAGCAACCAGATAGAAATCAAATTATTTTTCTCAGTATTTCAAATACATTTCCATTGAATTGTGCCTGTACAGTATATGCAGATAAAAAGCTGGACTATATTAGCAAAATAAGTTGTATTTTCTGAGACTCACAATGTTCCTAGTGGCATTTTTTTTTGAGAAAACAGAGTATTAATACTAAGT